>ML792792.1:33842-48684 GCA_009831015.1 Picea engelmannii | reverse complement strand
AATCATCTTGTACTTGAACATTTAAGTGGGGTAAAAGGAGGTTTCCCCCTCAAAGAGGCTTATTATATGAAATTATCTCTTTTTCAAGGCGTTGAGTACTTTTTCTGAGGTTTTTCTATGCTATATTGATATTTGGTTCATAAAAAGCTCCCAAAGAGCCAAGGTAGTGAGTCATGATGACGCCACTTGGATGGACATGGATACATGGGATGTGTGCCACATGTAAGTGGGTTCTGAACCCATGGAAGATTGAAATGCACTTTGGATATGTGTCACCCATATGAATAGGCCACATCTCATCCGCTAGTATTCTGCCATGTGGATTTTCGTATGAGCAGGGCTAGTGGGGTCGAGGTTATGTAACATAGTTAAAGGTCAAAGAACCCACACTGGCATTGATCATGATACATCTAGATCAATGGCCGGGAGGAATTTTGGGGACCCAATTTGCACGGAATTTAATTATCCAAGGCGGTCCCGCAATCCAAACCCTGGTTTCACTGAGCGGTTATGTGTCAACGTCAGAAGAATTGTGGGTCAAAAGGCAGTTTTCTCCAAACCATCGTTGCATGCCCCCGCAGTTGGAAAACGTTAAGTGATGTGATGTAATGACGTCACTAAAGGTGATTGGGAATGTTCAAAGATGAATAGTTCGGATGTGTGGATTCGAGATCCTTCGAAGCTCCGAAAGTCCCAAAGACCCAAAGACCCAGAAATAAGACACCTAAGGTTCCATAGTAAGTGTCAGCCCTCAGATGTTGAGTAGACATGGACAGTTGATCCTCCCTATGTCGCGAGTTCGATAATTTGGAACTCCAAGAGATCGTTGTCTGGTGCTTTGAAATCTTCCGAAGCCGAAGGCCCGAGTAAGCACCTATTGATCTAGCACTTGGTCATGGCCCATGATCACATGGATTGGGGACTAAGAGAAAGGGCCTATTGCCCGAAAATTATTACAGAGCAGAGAAGAGATCGGAAAGAAAATGAAATATGAACATTTTCTTAAATTAGATTGGTTTATGAATGTTGTGGGATTTGTTAGGGAATGATGGCCTGACAAATTCTGATTGACTACATGATGTGTTTGCATAGTTCAGCGAGTGTCAGAAACAAATCAAATTTTTCACAGAGAGCTTAGGAGACACTCACAGAGTTAATAGAAAAGCAGTTTTTCCTACATATAGTGTGATTATGTTTTTATATGTTGTTCATGATTTGAATGCGTAAACTGGTGAAGTATTGAATAAGTTTCAATTGTTTCTCTTCTTTGAGTTTTCGAGTGCAAGTAGTGCACATTGTCCACAAGGAGTGTGTTGACAGAGGTAAGTTAACCTCAGAGAATATCAGGAGAGATATCGTTGAACTTTCATCAACAGAACTGCAAGGAGCACACAGGGAGAACTATGTGTTGAGTTCAAAGAGAGATAGAGTCACTGAGAATTTCTGTAGGGCTCTACCAGGCAAGCATCAAGTGAGTGCAAGTGTACATAGAGATAACTCTTTGTCGATTTCAAGGAGAAGAGTATAAAAGAAATATACTCACAGAGATGTTGAGGAGAGGAAAAGATCCCATCTGTTGGGTCTGAGTGCGAAGGACCAGCAATCATTGGATCTGGAGGTAAGTGCACGAGACTTAACCCTTGTGTGCATAGAAGAGTGGACTTTTCAAAGTCCCTAAGTATCGAAGTGATGTGGGACCGCCCATCATCAAGGAGGACAGGTGGCGTAAGATCCATAACTTTGGAAGTTTGTGGACAAGGAGGAGGAGAAACAATCGAAGTAAATCTTGGCCTTTGTTCTGAAGGAAGGAACGTGGATCATTGATCTACAAGGAGACACATGGATGACAGATACTCACTCATTGGACAACCATTGATTTGGAGAGGATGCATGGCAGAAGATTTGTCACTACGAGGAAATTCACTCTGGAGGTCTGTGTGTGTGGAGACATGAGAAATCCCGAAGGCCGAAGAGAAGGAGTTCATCAAAACCATCTGATTGTTGAGGAAAGGTGTCAATAGATCTTCCACTTCAGAATATCGTCATACGGGGAAAAGAAAATAGTTGAGAGTTGAAACTCTCAAGGGTCGGAGAGCCAGAATCAATCGTAGCCGTTGATTTGGAAGGGAGCTACGTGTCAACAGATCGTGTAGATATGGGATCATGTGTGGAAGGAGGAAAGAAGGTAGAAAAGGGGAGATAGATAGCAGTCGTTGATCACAGATCATCGCCAAGGGATTGGAGATCAATGGATGAGATGGATTGTGGGGTGAGAACTTGCTTGGATGTTAAAAATACGAGAGCAGGCCGCGTTTTATGCCACAATTTTAATAAAGTGATGTGTGGCAGCTGGAGGTGAATTGCGGAGTGAAAAGTGGGTTGGCCTAAAGCCACTCTTGCCCACGCCCGCAATCACAATTTTCCATGAGGTCATATCCAGGGCCATATGAAATAAAGGGCTAATGAAAAAGGATATAGCACGTGAAACTCGACATTGCATAAGTGCACAAACAGAGGGCACGAGTATCACAGGACCTACGCCTAAAGGAGAAAAGGGATTCTGTGTATAATTGTTTTGGGTTCAATCATGAGCCTAAAGAGATAATCTGACTCATCATGTGGAAAGATCCTTAACCAAGAGGTCAACAGACCCCATTGAGGTGGGGGCATTGCGTTGAAAGTGCTCAGGGAAGGAATAATCATGCACAGTGATCATAGTGGGAGCACAAGAAGATCCAAGAATCTGGGAAGAATTGTAGACTTCTGGGATCGACAAGGAAAAGTTTTGCAGGGAGAAAGAAGTTGTTGCAATTTCTGTGGCAGCAAGTATGTTACGACTTGTTGGGTTAGCCAAAGGAAAGAATGCTTGCATGTTTGCAAGTGTTGTTGGTGATGTTGTTTCATAAGGAGGGAAGCAACAAAGAGTTGAAGTGTTGGTTATAAGTTTGATAAAAGAAACATGAAATATTCTATTATCATCAAAGATCCAGGTAGTATAAAATTTATTAATGGCAGTCATGTAGGTATGAGTTTTTATTACTCTTTTTGCATAATTGTTGAAAGAAAATTTAGGTACAAGAAATTCCTCAGCCAGAGTTTTTTTATAAAATCACGTGATTATATTATTGAATACATACCACTGGATGTGGTAAAGGCTGGAGGCCTGTATTAATTCAAATATTTTTATCTTCTGAATGCACACACTAACACAATAGAATGTCATGTTAATTTGGTTATGGGGTAATAACAAAAGAATTAAAAGATAAGAAATTGTTATAGGAATGAATTCTAGTAAGCTAGTCATGTATGATACTAGGACATGGTTGGATATGGCAAGGTATGAATATGGAAATGTTATGAGAAACACAGGTACTAAAAGATTCCTACCTTTAAATAAAACTTGGACTGCAACCTTTTTTCTAACACTAATGAACACCACAAAATTATATTATTGGTGTAGTGTTCGGGTCGAAAAGAAAGGAATCCAATTAATTGGGAAGACAATAGGAAGTGTGTGGAGAATGTGTCAACACATTGGCCTGAATTCCAACTCATGGATGGTGAGATACATGACTGAGATAAAGAGAATTATGTAATTCAATGCAAGGTGCACTGAATAAGTATGCATGGAGAATTGTACACATGCATAGTAAGTGATAGAATTGTATACTAAATACAATGGTTGAATATGTTTTGTAAGTACATGCATATATATTATTACATGGAAATAATTTTTATTAACAGATGAAATGTTGTTAACCCATGAAGTTGAGTACATTTCAGGTAGGTTTTAGACATTGCAACAAGAAAGTTGCAAGTCAAGTAGTCACATGAGAATTGACTACAGGAAATTTTCTTGTTCAAAAACAGAAGTAATGAACTTACAGATATTACTGTCAACATGCATATGCATAGAATGACAAGTCATTATATTTTATTAAATTGTTTGGTAATTATGGTTGAATTGCTAGATGCAAAAAATTCTAAATTCACTGCATATGGTTTTGTACATATTGAAATTGAATTATGATGTACAGGAAATATTGACAATTGTTGGCAGTATGCAAGATGAAGCCTTGCAGGAAAATGGTGTGTAGTTTGGTGCTTGTGGAAAACCACAAGGAAGGCTGCAATCCTAATATGGAAACAACCAAGAAGAATTATGAAATAGAATTTCATGTTTTGAAAAAAAAAAAAACAAGTTGAATTCCTTTTTGAACAAAGTTGGAGTTCCTAAATGAATTTTTTTTATGTTTTCTCATGATAACTGCATGTGGGTGATGTAGATGAGATGATGTTGATTAAAGTTAGAATGTTGACTACAAAGAGTATCTCGAGAAGATGTTGATTGGAGACCTCTGAGGGCATTTGGAACTCCTCGAGCCATGGTGCTCTGAGACTTCCTAAGCCGACCTGCTATTGAATCCCAAGGAAAGGGAGGTGTAGTAGCCGATGGATTGTGTGAAAGTGAAGGTGTACACTCCTGGGGTGGGATAGGCATATGGGGAACGAGAGACCATGGGTTGCAGTGTTGCTGAGGTTTGGTTGGTTGGAGTGTTGATGAGGTTTGGTACCTTGGTCTAGACCATGTTGATGTGGAAGGTCTTCTCAATCAAAAGATAAGTATCAATTCTCTATTCATTGTATGTTGTGTATCTTTTATACTGGTTATAATTTTATTCGAATTGCCTATATATATATATTGCATATATGTTCTAATGTTTCTTCTGAATGAATAGGTGTAGGAGAAAAGTGTTTATGTCTGTGAATCCATAGCCCTGCTAAGACTCTATCAACAATGATATCTAAGGCTAGGTGTAACATCGTGGATCTACAACCAGTCGGTGCTTTCAATGAGGCTTAATTGAAGCATGTAACAAGGAACAATAAGATGAATTCTTTCCTGAAGCAACTCTATGGAACAAAGCAATTGAGTTTCAGTTGCAGTATGGATACTAGAATTGGTACTTGAAAGTAAAGCACCAGGTGGATAATGAGCTTCCAATAGCTAAAGCTTGGAGCTTTTGAAGAATTTTTGAATCATATATGTATAAACAAGTTGCACTGAGAAAAGTGCAAAAACAAGGGGAGGGGATTGTAATATCCCTCGGTAAAGCCCCAATTGTAATTATGAATTGTAAACATGTTTGTTAGGCTGGTGAACCGAGTTATAATAAGCTAGGAGGCTTATGTGATGATTAGGCTAGGAGCCTAGGATACTAAGGCCAGGAGCCTGTTTTGTATATGTAATTATGCAAAATCATTAATAAAAATATACACATCGTTGCATGTAGACTGACCACAAAGAAAGAGTGATGGGGGACTAAGCTTCCATAAGGTTGGGAAAGGGAGGGGGCTAATTATTTGGGCCTAGGGGATAAGATAGGGGGCTTACCTCTAGAGGAATAATATGTTAATATTATTTCCTGAAGACTAAGGGGAACATGATATGTTTTTGTTATCCTAAGTTCCTGGAAAGTGGGACATAGGCTAAGTGGAGTGCATTCAGCTCCAAGGAGACAGGTGTTGACCTGGGCTCATGCATTTAAAACCCAAGAGTCAAACCATGGAAGGGATTCTCTCCCCATTCTGGAATCCTCCGCCTGAACTTGTTTGCCTCGGACGTCGACCTCTGGTTACTTGTGCACAGTTGAGAAAACCGCTCATGGGAAGGAGGTTCTCTTGCCATTTCCCATCTGTTGTCTAACCGGTTGGGGTCTCTGCGTCTGCCCTCTGCATAACCTCAAACATCTGAGAAACCAATCGGGGAGTGAAAATCTGACCTGTGTGTTCTGTGAACCCATTTGTATCCACACTAAAAATCTGAGTTCGTGCCTTAACTATTTGGGGTTGCTGCTTTGTGTTCACCTGAGTCGTGTTGTGTCTTAGCATTAGGCTGTTGCCATTTTTGGTGTCCATAATTGTTCCTATTTCTACTATCACTTGTATGCTAGCCGAATGTTGTTACAGTATTTCTTAAGAGATGAATTGAAGAAGCAGGCTGTCAGGCCTGTGAGCAACTCTCCCAGGAGGGAGAGTTTGATGGGAAGTGAGTTCTCTTGGAAGGGAGTCTCATAGTAGATATAGTACTTTGAGACTTCTGGTCCAGCCTATTGTTGAAGCCCAAGGTAAGGTAGGTGTATTGGCCGATGGACTTGTAGTAGTAAAGGTGTACTCTCCTGGGGTGGAGCAGGGGTGTGGGGAATGAGGGTCTCTGAGCTGTGGGCGTAAGTGGCTCCTGGGATAAAATATCCTTCTTGTTTCTTTGTGCAACTTCCTTGTTGTTCTTTCCAAGCCTATAATTCCCTTGGCTGGTGGATTTTAGTTCTAGCTCAAGGGTGACCTACTGCTAAGAGTGATGAGCATCACGATCTAAGACTGGGAGGTTCGTGGAAGGTCTATATGCAATTGGTGGATTTACTCCAACTAAAAGATAAGTATCATTGTTATGCTTAATTATGTATTTTATGCATGTTTTTTTATGCTTGAATGTTATCATGTATTTTGTTGCATGTGGATTTACTGTTGATCTCAAGTGCATCTAAACTGGTAGCAATAATTATGTGTTATCATGATTAAGTGTTTTAAATTCATTAAAATGCATATATATCATATAAGTGTATATTATGCATGGTAGCATTACCCGGTCTCTAGAGGGTTGGGGATGTATATCATGTGTTTCACTGCATGTATGTTCTATTGTTATTTTCACATTAATCTATGTATGAAAAGAATGTTATAACTACTTTAATGGAATTATATAGATATGTCTATAAATAAATAAATGGTATCAAAGCATGAAATTTATTCGGTGGAATGGCCTGGCCTATTGGTTTTAAGGCCGGGGATGTCACAAATTGCTATCATAGCATAAAAAAAAGGATACATTGGCTTAGGTAGCACTACCCGGTAGGGGTTTGAGGTTCGGGGATGTTACAAAATGGTATCAGAGCCATGGTTTCAACAAAGAGCCTAGATGGGCCATGTTAGTGGAAGTTGAAGTAAAAATTTCGGAAAAGAATTGTTGTCGAAATGGACAAAATTCAAGTTCATAGCCCATGGTTTCAGCACTAAACCTGGATGGGCCACGAACAAGGAATTCAGAGTGAAAATTCTAGAGAATTTTGATGTACAAAGTGCTAGAAGGGCATTGAGAGAGCACTTGGACCGTGTTCAAAAGCAGAGGAGGTATAATGGTTTAATAAAAGGCCATAAAGAAAGAAACTAAAACAGTCGTGATGTTGGTTCATAGGATTTGTTCGGGAGAAGGGGGATCCTTCACAATCGTCAGATCTGGAAAAAGTGCACGAAGGCTAACCTCCAAGTAATTTATACTTCGAGACTTCGACGAATTTTATGTGTTATAGAGAAGATAAATCCAAATTCCAAAGATCTGAAGTCTCAAATAGGATCTACACCGTAGATCCGGAGGGGGGAGTGTTCACCGTTGGATTTGACCAAGGATAGATCAACTTAATCAAAAGTTCATGGTTCGGGAGTAATAAGGAGTGATAGAGGGAAAACTTTTAAAGCCTGAAGTTCTGAAGTCCATTGTTAATCCGGACCATTCGTCGAAAGGGACGCATGTCAGAGGATTAGTTTATTCAAAAGTTCATGGTTTGGGAGAAATAGGGTATGCTAAGGTGAAATATCCTTAAGCCTGAAGTCTCGAAGTGATGTGGCATGATGACATCACCCAAGGTGATGTGGACTTCCTTAGTCCTACCATGTGTCATCGAGTATGGTACTTTTGATGAACTTTTTGGACCAAAATCAATCTGACATGTGTGGCCACATGTCACCCTTTCATATGATGACAAATTTACTATGTGGACCCCAGAAGGTAAGGGAGTTCAAGAGTTAGGTGTTCGGGAGAATTGGGGTGTGCAAGTGTAAAAACCACCGTAGCTTGAAGTTCCGGAGTGACGTGGCTTGTTGACATCACTTGAAGTGACGTGGAAACATGGGATGTGTGCCATGTGTCAGTGAGTTAAGAACCTTTGGATGATTGAAATATCAGTTAGAACATGACACGTGTCATCCATCTTATTGGGCCATGTGTCTACTTCTAATACTTCACCACGTAGCCCTCTTCTCGAGCATGGATGGTGGGGCCCCTGATGATAACAGTGGACACATGGTGCCATATCGTGAATTCTATGGACTTGACACTCCAGAAGAAATGGTTCATGATGGAATGAAAGGAATAAATCTACGAAGTTTCATAGCGCCAAAGTAACGTGATGTAATGAAGTCACTGAGGGTGATGTGGAATTAGTCGGAGATTTGCAATTCGGGAATTCTGGGATGTGCAAGGGTGAACTCCTCCGAAGTCTCAGAACCCCAAAGATTCAAAGTCCTAGAGCCCTGGAGCCCGAAGCCGGAGGGATGGATTTAATGTCAACCGTTGATTGGGAAATGACACTTGACAACAAATGCAACAGTCTGGAGACTTGGAAATCCAGTAGGATTGAGAGTATGGACGGTTCGGAACTCCCGAAGCCCAAAGTTCCATAGTAAATATCAGTCGTAGGATGCTGGGAAGTTGTGGACCATTGATCCATCCCACTCCACGAGTTCTCCAATTCGACACTCTGAGATATTTGTTGTGATGTGCTTTGGAAACCGTTGAATCCCAGAGTCCCGAAGCTCTGATCCACCATGGATATGAGAAAGGAATGTGGACCATCGATCGACCATTCTTCACGTGTTTGATAGTTCGTTGTTCTAGGATGTTTGTTACGCACAGAAAAAGGGAACCCTCTGAATCTCCAGATAAGCACTCAAATCATTAGCACTTGGTCACAACCGTGGCCACATGCGAACCAAGGGATGAAGAAAAATGGGTTAGTGCCCAAAATTTATTGCAGAATAGAGATGGGATTAGAAATAAAATCCTAAGAGGTTCTTGATCGACCAAGACCCGATGAAAATAGAGTTGGATATTATTTTTTTGAACCAGATTGGTTTATGTTATTCTGTAAAATTATTAAGTCTAATAGCCTGACAAAAATTCGGTTGACTGCAGATTTTTCAGAATCAATAATTGTCAGAACCGAATCGAATTGTCACATAATGCAGAGAAATGGAGGAGGCATGGAATTCTTACAGTTTGGAGAATGAATCTAGAGGAATGGATGTCCATTTGTGAATTGAAGGAACAAACTCCAATGGGCATGGAGAAGAAATAGATAAAGACATGGGCATGATGAAAATTATTAAAAAATTGCAAAAAGAGGTCCAAATTCACTGATCAGATAAAAAAAATCTTATGAGATCTAGGGAGAAACATGGAGACTTCAACATGAATTTGATGCAGAGCCCGGAAAGAATAGAAAATATGGATAAGGAGAGTGGCTCAAGAAAATCAGGAAGTCACAGGTCTCATGATGAGAAAAGAATAACAAGAAGTGTTAGCAGACATCATCGTCACTCCTCGAGGCATTCCAATAAGAGAGCACACAACAACTCAAGTCCATCTCCTGTTAGGAATCATAAGAGGTCGGGGGTGGAAGAGCTATGAGGAGAAATGAACAAAATCAAACCTCCTAGATTTTATGGTGAGCACAAGCAGGATGAAGATGTAGAGACATGGTTGTTGGGCATGAGAAAGTATTTTCAATTTCATAATTATTCTTCTCATGCAAAAGGAAGAATTTCCATCTACCAACTCAAAGGAAAGACATTTTGAAAAGAAATACTTGACTAAGAGATACTATGACAAGAAAATAAAAGAGTTCTTTGAACTCAATCTTGGGAGTATGACAATAGATGAATATGAAAGAAGGTTTTTAGAATTGCTAAAGTATGTCTCTTTCATCAAGGATAAGATAGTTATTATTCAGAGGCATTTGAGTGGGTTTCCATCATTCATTAGTGAAAAAATACAATATGATGATCCCAAAACATTGGAGGAGACCATAAGGTGAGATAAGTGCATATATGATCAGAAAAAACCAAGGCCAACTTTCCAAAAAGCTTGGAAATACAAGAAGAAATTCAATATGGATCAGAGGAAGAAGGGAACTAAGCCACCATTCTTCATAAATAATCCTCAGGGACAACCAACTTCTAGAGAACCCAGAATGATTAAGACAAGTGGTCAAAGGCTAAGGCGGCCACCTATTCAATGCTAGGGTTGTAAGGAGATCATAGTTTTAGAGATTGTCCTCACAGAAGTGAGAAAATGAGATTTTTTCACAATGTTCAGTGAGCTAAAACAATGGAGGACATGGGAAGAAGTGTACCAAGGATCTATGCAGCCGTGGACAACAAGCAAGCAGAGTATCAATCACATATGATTGAAGTGGAAGGTATGATCCACAACCAAACCATTACTATTTTAATTGATTCAGGTGCTAGTCATAGTTATATATATCCTAAGATGGTGGAAAGTTTGCAATTTCCAAGAAACAAGCATGGAAAATCTTGGTTGGTGTAACTAGATACCGGAGCCAAAATAAAAGTTAATGAGATGGTTAAGTCATGTCTTATGGACATGAATGGACTGAGCACAAGGGTAGATTTGAACGTCTTTCCTTTAGGTTCCTATGACTGTCTAATTGAGATGGATTGGTTGGACCAACACAATGCCATATTAGATTGTCATAACAAGACATTCACTTTCCTGGATGAGGAGGGAAATGAGAGAACAATCCAAGGAATTCCTAGGCCAATGACCATCAGAGAAATTTTAGCAATGCAACTGAAGAAGTGTTACAGGAAGAGATGTCAAATATTTGCAGCCCATATGGAGGAAGCATATAAGGATAAGGTTCCAAATCTAGAGGATCCTGCAGTCCTAGAAGATTTTGAAGATGTGTTCAATGAGGTACCAGGACTACCCCCAAAGAGAGATATTGATTTCTCTATAAATTTAATGCCTGGAGCGGCTCCAATATCAAAATCTCCTTACATAATGAGTACACTAGAGATGAAGGAGCTACAAATGCATCTTGAAGAACTTCTAAAGAAGGGGTATATACACCCAAGTGTGTCACCTTAGGGTTCCCCAATCTTGTTCGTGAAGAAGAAAGATGGGACATTGAGATTGTGCATCGATTTCAGACAGTTGAACAAAGTGACTATAAAGAACAAGTATCCTCTACCAAGGATCAATGATCTCTTTGATCAGTTGAAGGATGCAAGGATATTATCAAAGATAGATCTTAGGTCACGATACCATCAGGTAAGGATTAAAGAGGAATACATCAGCAAGACCGCCTTCAGGACAAGGTATGGTCATTATGAGTTCACAGTAGTGCCATTTGGGTTATCAAATGCACCAATTGTTTTCATGTGCCTAATGAATGGTGTTTTCCGAGAATAATTAGACAAGTTTCTCATTGTATTTTTAGATGACATCCTTGTATATTCCAAGTCAGAATAATAACATGAACATCATTTGAGGATGGTGTTGCAAGTGATAAGAGAGCATCCATTGTATGCCAAATTAAGAAAGTGATCATTTTATCAAAACAAAATTCACTATTTGGGGCATATAATATCTGAATATGGGATAACATTGGCTCCTGGGAAGATAGAAGCCATTAGAGAATGGAAATCACCTAAGAATGTAACAAAATTCAAATCCTTCATGGGTCTAGCAGGATACTACAAAAGGTTCATTGCAGGGTTTTCGAGAATAGTTCATCCCATCACTTCTTTGCAAAGGAAGGGGAAGAAATTTCTATGGACAAAAGAATGTGAAAGGAGCTTCTAGTAATTGAAGCAATTGGTAACCAATTCTCCAATTCTACAGATTTCTGATCTGATTGAAGATTTCGTGGTTTGCACAGATGTGTTCAAAGAAATACTTGGAGGAGTCCTTAGTCATAATGGATTTGTAATATGTTTCAAGTCCAGAAAATTCAAAGAGCATGAAAGGATCTATGCCACTCATGATTGGAGTTGGAAGCCATAGTGCATGCTTTGAAGAAGTGGAGGCACTACCTCATGGGAAAGAGGTTTGAGCTGAAGAAAGATCATAATGGTATGAAGTATTTTTTTAATCAGCCTACTTTGAATGCTAGGAAAAACAGATGGTTAGAATTCCTCTGTAAATATGAATTTGATAAAAATCTTATCAAGGGGAAAGAGAACAAAGTGGCTAATGCACTCAGCAGAAGAGTGCATGAGTTGCATCCTATAGCGATTAGCATGTACCAATCATATTTGAAATACATAATTGTGGAGGTTGCAAAATCAGACTTGCAGTGCATGGAATTGGTAACAAAATTGCAGTAAGGTAAAATGCAGCAGCAGGTTGAGGATTATGAATTGGGAATTGATGGAATTCTCTTGTACAAAAACATAGTTTATGTACCCAATTCTCTTGATCTGAGGAGTGTGATTTTAAAAGAAATGCATGATGTGCCTTATGTTGGGCACCTTGGATATCATAAAATAGTTTCAGCAGTCAAGAGCTAATATTATTGGTCAGGCATGAAGAGGGATATTGTTGAATACATAGCTAAATGCTTGGAATGTCAAAGGGTCAAATCTATGCATAGACACCCAACTGGTTTACTGTAGCCATTACCCATTCCTGAGCGGAAGTGGGAAGTTGTAACAATGGATTTCATGACAGGATTTCCTAGAACAAGCAAGCAATATGATGAAATCACGGTGGTGGTGGAAAATCTTACTAAAGCTGCCCATTTCATTCCTATGAAGGTTACTCACAAGGAAACCATTGTTGTCGATATTTATATGAGGGAAGTAGCACGCTTGCATTGAATACCCAAGACAATTGTGTCTAAAAGAGATGCAAAGTTTACCTCAAAGTTTTTGAAAGGGTTATTCAAAGGGTTCAAAACAAATCTGAACTTCAGCACTGCCTATCATCCCGAGTCTGATGGGAAAACAGAAAGGGTGAACCAAATGATAGAGGATATGCTAAGGATGTATGTGATGGAAAAACCATCTAAATGGGAAGATTATCTACACTTGGTAGAATTTGCCTACAACAATGGGTATCAAGCATCAATGAAGATGAGCCTATTTGAAGCACTTTATGGCAGAAAGTGAAACACTCCAGTAAGATAGGACAATCCAGCCGATAGGCCAGTGGTTGGGCCAAAGTTTCTCAAGGAAATGGAAGAACAAATGTTGCATATTAAGTAAAATTTGAAGGCTTCCCAAGACATGCAGAAAATCTATGTCGATAAGAACATAACTCTCAGGGAATTCAAAGTAGGGGATCATGTTTTATTGAAGGTGAAAGCCAACAAAAGTTCCATAAAGCTGGCAAGTTGTTCCAAATTGGCAACCAAATATTATGGGTTGTTTGATATCCTAGAAAGGATTGGACCAGTAGCTTACATGCTTGCATTGTCTGCATCCATGTCTATACATAATGTATTTCATGTCTCAGTGCTTAAGAAATATATACTTGTTGATAATCATGTTATTGATTGGAATGTGATTCAGGTGGAGAAATAAAGTTCTTTTCAGGTGCATCCAATGCGCATATTTAACTTGAAAAGAAAGCAGCTCTGTAATCGATCCATAGGGCTTGTAAAAGTCCAGTGGACCTAGTACAGTCCCAAGGACGCAACATGGGAGCATGAATATGCTATGTGGGCAGAGTACCCACATCTTTTTGAAGATTTTGGAAATCGTGTTGTTGTTGTGTAAATAAGATGCACTGAGGACAGTGCAAAAATAAGGGGAGGGGATTGTAACACCCCAAGGCCAAGCCCCTACTGAATTGTTATTATGTTTATAATCTGGTGATCCAAGTGTTTATAAGTTGGAAGAATTATATGTTTATTAGGCTGGAGAGCATATATGCTTAAGGCCAATGAGCCTATTTTTTGTATATGAAAACACTCATATCATTAATAAAATTACATTGTTGCATGTAGACTGAACACAAAGAAAGAGTTATGTGGGACTAAGCTCCACTAGGTAGGGTAAGGGAAGGGGCTAAGTGTCTAGGAATAGGGGCTAAGATAAAGGGCTTACCTCTAAAGGAATAATCTTATATTATTATTCCTAAAGGCTAAGGTTGACATAATCGGTGTTGTCCTAAGTTCCTGAGGAAAGGGAACGAGTGTTAAGTGGATCTTATGCAGCTTTAGGAAGACACGTGTCAACCTGGGCACATGCAGTTAATAGTTGGGAAAGCCAACTCAGTGGGGGTTCTCTCACGGCTCTCTCACAACTCTCTCAAAGTTATCTCATGCTTCTCTAACGACTCTCTCCCGGTTCTCTCTGGCCATTCTTGTGGCCCTCACCATTCTCTAGAGGTCTTCCATATTTTCCTGATTCACCCATGGATTCACACATCGAGCCATTGCCATTTTCTTCAGCGTCTCCCTTTGCATCACTCACGCACCGTGGAACCGTCAAGCATTTTTGAGCTATACCATACTTGTCCTGTGAAGTACATTGCACATGTACTTTCCCTAAGCGGTATCGTGCCTTAATGGTTTGTTGTTGTTTTCCACGTAGTTCCTTGACTGAGTGTGGCTTGATGCCATCATCTGATCTATATCGAGCCTTTTTGTTTCCATCACTCTTACTTAAATTGACTTAGGAGTTGGACTGAAGAAGTAGGTTGTCAGGCCTATGGGTTTGAAGAGGTAGGTTGTCAGGCTTGTAATCAACTCTCTCCAAGTGAGAGAGATTGTTGGGGAAGCGAGTTTCCCAGAGGGTGCAAGATACCAGATATATAAAATATGTAGAACAGAAATGAAATGCTAGAAATGACAGAATAACAGTAAAATATCCAGCATAATCTTCACAATACACAGAAATGATATACGAAATAGAAACAAAAATAGCACTTTGAATCAGATAGCAATGTTCACAGGCCTCTTCGAGGGGGCAACCTCCA
>ML792792.1:11941-27491 GCA_009831015.1 Picea engelmannii | reverse complement strand
CAAGCTAGGGTTCTCATACCCTCGACTCCTATTTATACTAAAAAGAAGCATCTAGAGGAAGATCCTTCTAGAAGCGGAAGCTTCTATTAGGTCTTCTTACATCCGCTTTATTCTATTTTATTGAAAGGTCTTATTAATATTGATCTTTATTACATCCGAATACATTGATCTACCTATGTGCGGGTTAGGACCTTAACAGAGGGAGCCCAAATACAGCTATAGTTCTTTGAGAATTCATTTCTGGTATGTTTCTGAAGCCCTAGAAGGGAAGTGGGGCAACCGAAGGACTGTTGAGCAGAGAAGGGGAACACTTCCTAGGGTGGGACATGCATGTGAGGAATGAGAGGATGTAGGTTGTTAGTGTGAGTTGGCTCCTAGGAGAAAATTCTTCCTCTTTATTTGTGTGACTTTCCTGCTGTCCTTGCCAAGCCTAGGAATCCCTTTCCCAATGGAGTTTAGTCCCAGCTTGGGGGCGACCCATTACTGAGCATGATGAGGAGCGTGGTCTAAGGCTAAGAGGTTCGTGGAAGGTATACACGTAGTTGGTGGTCATATATTAATAGATAAGTATCAAATATTTGTGCTTAATTGTTTTAATGATGTATTAAAGTGCATTTCTATGATTCTTTCAATGTTATCATGTGTTTCATAGCATGTATGTTCTACTGTTATTTCTGCATTAATCTATGTATGAACAGAATGTTATAACTACTTTAATGGAATTAGATATGTATGTCTATAAATAAATAAATGGTATTAGAGCATGAAAGTTATTCAGTGGCATGGCCTGGCTTGTTGGTTTTAAGGTTGGGGATGTCACGAATTGGTATCAGAGAAGAAAAAAAATGATACAGTGGTTTAGGTAGCAATATTCGGTAGGCGTTTGAGTGTCAGGGATGTTACTGTTGAGATCCTCTCCGTTACTCCGAGCTTCAGAGATTTTCGAAGCATCAAGCTTCAAATTATTCGGAGTAGCTCTCCTCCGGAGTTAACGCTATACTGACACGTGTTCCACCTTCTGATCTCACTCCTCTAAAATGCGGGATCTCCTGCCACGCATCTCCACCTGAAGGACAACTGATATCTACTCTGCTACTTCGAGCTTCGGGGATTTTCGAAGCACCAAGCTTCAAGTCCTCCGGAGTGACTCACCTCTAGAGTACAAGATCTGATGCCAAGTGTCTCCCAATGTCAACGGCTAGGATGGAATCTCGGGGTTTCGATCATTTTAGTAACCACCTTGGCTTGGTAGGTATGTACCAAGGGCTGACACATGGAAGGGTCAGGGGAGACACGTTCCCTCACCCGGGATGACACGTGTCATGTTCCAAAGGCTTTATAGGGTATGTGATGTGCATGAATCCAGGTGACACATGGTACGTCAAGCTTAATTCCACGTCACCATGGATGGCATCACTGTGCTTTATCACTCCAGTTTGATCATCTTTCAGCATCCCTCAGATCTCATAGTTGAGATCCGACCACGTAGATCCATAGATCTACAAATCTTGTTACTTCAAGAGTTCGACGTTCAAGGGTTTGGCGGTGCAAACTCCCCTCTTTCTCCCAAGGTTGGTCAGCATTGGGATGAACATAGCCCAACTTTGATAGTTAGGAAGGAACCCAAAAGTTCCTCCGATCAATGGCCCTGGTCACCTCGTAGCTCCGACCTTCGGAGGTTTTGGCTTCACTAACACCTCGCTTTCCCGAGGCAGGACTCCACCGAAGTACCATGTGAGAAACCTTCCAGTAGACGATTGAACGGTCAAGAAGGGACCCCAACGGACTCCCCAGATCAACGACTGGCAACCTTTCGCAACTTCAAAATTCATGTAATTTTGACAGTCGTGAAGTTTGACATCCTAGGGCTTTGAGCTCCCGAAGCTCCAAAACCATCAAGAGCTAGCTCCTTTCAGGATTAGCACAAGGTTCCTAGGCCTTGGTCACATGGACCCTATGATGAATCTCGGGATATAATATCTACTCTTATCCAATATTTGGTTAAGGTGGTGGGTGTGATCCTAAGGTATCTTAGACTACTGGTTTGAAAGAAGCGCCTTCCTAGTTCGCAAAACTTTAATTTCTGAAGCAGGTCGGGGAAATATCATGGAATTACTGAGATGGTAGCAATTCCAAGAGGCTTGCTCTGACTCTGGAACTGTGAGGTAATTCCCTGGGAAAAACACCTTCAAGGGTTAAACTAGAGCATAAGGAAAAATCATTCAGAAGCATAAGATTCTCAAGGAAACAAACGCATACACATAACTTAACCATTTCAATACATAAACCATTTATAGATATATAAATACATGCATGCATCCATTATTCTCAATTCAATGCATAGAGTATGAAAACACTTATCAGAATCAGATAACGTGAAGCGATTGTTGAAAGGGGTGCCCATTTCCACCGAACCAGAGGCTCAGTCACTCCTAACAAATTTACCACTAGCCACCCCCGAGCTAGATCACGATGCTTTGAGATTGAATATCTTCTTTCAGCTCAACGAAAGTTAGGGACAAAGGCTACTCTCCATATCCTGGCACATAAATAAATAGGGATGAAGTTTTATCTCCTTCTCCTGACTCAGTCTCTATTTCCTGCAATCAAAAAACACTCTTTTCACACTTCTTCCCCAAACCCGAGAGCTCAATATCTCATCTCCGAACTCTTTGGAGGCCTTCCTTTTCCCACCATGCAATTATTTCTTTCATTCATTAGAAATATTGCATGTGGCCCAAATTCCTAGTCCGGGGTAAGGTATGAAAGACTTATAGATGGGTGGTCTACCCATCCCCTCATTAACTCTTGAGGATGTATTCCCACCTACCAACCTGAGTGTAATTCATTCACGGGTAAGAGAGTTGTTCTGATCCTGCATAAATTGAATCCATCAAGTACTAGTCTGGTGAAGGTTAACACAACCATTCCTAGTCCCCTTCACCATCTCTTTCATAACATTTGTGGTCTCTCTTATCACACCCCCCTTCCAGCAGTCATGCAACACTTATCCATTTTCTAGTAAATAATAGAATTTACATTCATTTACCTTCTATACAAAGGTCCACCAAATAAAACATTCACACATATTGAGTTTTCTATAGTCTCTTGGCCAATATAGTTATATTTACAAACTGGGGAAAACATGTTGTTACTATTCCCTCCCCCTTAAAGGAACATCATCCTTGATGTTCTATCTATCAACGTGATTTGTATATATAGAAGTAAACAAAAATGGATATGCATGTCTCATGGCATCCTCCATTTCCCATGTAGCCTCATCTAGGACAGAGTGTTTCCACTGCACCTTGACCTGTCCAATGGTTTAGTTCATGAGTGAGGTTTCCTTCCTGTTTAGTATAAATTAAGGTTATGGCAGGAATTCTCCCTCCGGCTCCACCTGGATCACAGACCAGTCAATTATATGCTTAGAATCATGTACATATTTCTTCAATATTGAAACATGGAAAACATTGTGTGCCTTTACTATGGGAGGGGGTGCTAGCCTGTAGGCTACATGTACCACTCTATATAAGACTTAAAAGGGTTGAAAATATTGAGATTCTAGCTTGGCACAAGCTCCCATTCTCAGAGAAATCTTCCTAGGCCTAACTCGGAGATAGACATGGTCTCCTATATCAAACTCTCTGCGAGTTCTCTTTCTATCGATGTAACTCTTATGTCCATCCTAAGAAATTTTCATATTTTTCTTTATCTGAATCACTTGTTGTTCCATTTCTTTCAGCATGTCAGGTCCGATTGTAATTCTATCCACTAGATTACTCCAGTTGATTGGAATCTTGCACTATCTACCAAAGAGGGCTTCAAAAGGGCTCACCTTCATTGACTCTTGATAACAGTTGTTGTAGGAAAATTCTACCAATGGAAGGAAGTCTTCCCACTTCTTAGGCTGATGCATTACATGCATCCTTAACATGTCTTATAATATTTTGTTTACTCTTTTTGTCTGTCCATCAATTTGGGGGTGATAGGTTGTGCTAAAAAAAAATTTAGTCTCAAAACCAACCATCAAGAATTTCCAAAATCTTGAAGTGAATTTTGTGTCTCTGTCAGGTACAAATTCTCTATTCATGCTATGCAGTCTGAATATATCCTTCATGAAGATGTTGGAAATATATATTTCCTTGCAAGTTGACTTGATAGGAATGAAGTGAGCAGACTTGCTCAATTTTTCCACCACTACCATGATGGCATCATTCTGCTTAGCCAATTTTGGTAATCCTGTGATGAAATCCATGGAAATGGTTTCCCATTTCCATTCTGGAATTGATAGAGGATGTAACAACCATGTTGGGTGTTGATAAGTTGCCTTAACTTGCTATCATTATAGGCACTTAGCTAGATATTCGTCTATGTCCTTTTTCAATCCAGGCCAACAAAATTGTTTCCCAGTGGTCGTGATCATTTTCTGATAACCTGAGTGACCAATATATGGTCTCTTGTGTATTTCATCCATTGTGAACCTCTTCAAGTCATCACAACTTGGAATATACAATCTATTTATGTAGGTTAGCAGGCCTTCATCAAGCATGTGATAGCCTTCATACTTCAACCCTATGGGCTCTTGATTTAGGTATGATGTCACGGTCTTGAAAAGGGCATATGTTTCTTGTGAACTCCTTACCCTCTCCCTAACATCCATTTCATAGGTGCTCACTACTTCCAGGTGAATCATTTTCATACTTCTACTAAGGACATCAACCACTCTATGTTCCTTTCCTTTGATGTCTTTTATTTAGAAATAAAACTCGCTAAGGAGAGCCATCCACCTCACTTTCCTATCATTGAGTTTTGGTTGATCAAACAAGTGCCTCAACCCACAATGGTCTATCATAAGTACAAATATCCTACCCAGGAGGTAATGCCTCCACATTTTTAAAGTATGCACTATGGCGGCCAACTCTAGATCATGGGTTACATAATTGATTTTATGCTCATTCAATTTTTTGGATTCGTAGCAAATTACACGCCCATCTTGCATAAGGACTCCTCTGAGTCCTTCCTTATAGACATTTGTGCACACGAGGAAGTCAATATCAGGGTTTTCAATCTTCATCACAGGTGCATGAGTTAGAAGGTATTTCAGTTCATGAAATCTTTGTTCACATTCTGATGTCCAAGTGAATTTAACCCCCTTTCTCTTAAGGGAAGTGATTGGACAACCGATATTGGAAAATCCTTTTATGAACCTTCTATAATATCCTGATAAGCCCATAAAGGATGTGATATTAGATACATTCTTTGGGGTAGGCCATTCCATGATAGACCTGATCTTCTCAGGGTCTACTACCACTCCTTCTTTAGAAATAACATGGCCTAAGTAATGGAATTGCTTTTGGAAAAAGTCACACTTGTTAAACTTAGTGTAGAGTTGATGCTCTCTTAGTATTTGAAGTACAAGTATAATATGTTCTTCATGCTCCTCTCTATTGTTGGAGTAGATTATGATATCATCAATGAAAACCAATACAAATTTGTCTAGGAATTTGTTGAGTACATTATTCATCAAGCACATAAAAGTGGTGGGGGCATTGGTTAATCCAAAGGGCACCACCAAAAATTCATAGTGACCATACCTTGTCCTGAAGGTTGTTTTGTGGATGTCTTCATCCTTGATTCAAACTTGATGGTATCCATACCTTAAGTAGATCTCTGAGAAAATGGAAGCACCCCCTAATTGGTCGAACAAGTCATTTATTCTTGGTAAGGGGTACTTGTTATTTATGGTTGTCTTATTTAGTTATCTATAATCTATACATATTCGGAGTGTGCCATATTTATTTTTCAAAAACAAGGTTGGTTCTCCCCATGGAGACACACTGGGCCAAATGTATCCTTTTTCCATCATTTCCTTTAGCTATATCTTGAGCTCAAATAGCTCGGGTTTACTCATCCTATAGGGTGTCCTAGACACTGACACTGCTCCTGGTATAAGTTCTATCGAGAATTCAATGTCTCTTCTCGGAGGTAGACCCGGTACCTCTTCTGGGAATACGTCTCTATACTCTCTTAAGATAGGGTGGTCATCTAGGTTTGTCTTGCCACCCTCAACCGATTTGAACACCTATATTGCATATAGAGGACATCCCTTTCTTCAATACTTTTTCATTTGAAGGGTTGATATTCGTCTTACTGATACATGCTTATGAATTCCTTGGAGGGTTATACTTTTCCCTTCTTCATTTACACATTCTAAAGTTTTATGGTAACAATCCAACTTGGTTTTATAAGCAGCTAACTAGTCCATACCAATCAACAGGTCATAATATCCTAGGGGAAGTATGTTAAGGGTCGCTTGGGTGGGCAATCCATCCATAATGAATTTACAAGTTGATATGACCTTTGTTACTTTTCTTTTGGTTCCAATGGCTATTTGTACTAACCATGTCTTAACATGTCTAACTAGTTGTAGTTTACACTTATCAACAGTCTGAGGGGCAACATAAATTAAATTAGAACCAGGGTCAATTACAATAGAAACCAAATGGTTGGTGATCATACCTTCCATATCCACCACTGAAGCTTGGTGCTCAACTTGTTTACTATCCACGTCTTCATAAATTCGTGGCATGCTTCTAACCACATCATTGACTATGGTAGTTTCTTGAATGTTGTAGACTCTCCTACTATTCTATTTTCTGTGTGGGCAATCCATCAACAAATGTTCTTCTCCACAACCCCAACATTTCAAGGGTTCTCCCTTTGGGTTATCAGTCTTTCCTGAGGTTGATCCAAAAGGTTTATTTCCACTCTGGGAGGGGAAATTCTGTTGATACACACTTCGAGTAGGAAGGCTCATCCTAGAATCCTTCCTGTAGTTCTTAAATCTTTAGGATTTAAACCCTTCTTATTTAATCCCAAACTACTCTTCTTCTTCCAGTCCTTGCGAGGTTTGACCTAATTCCCAAACTGTTCATAACAATACCTTTCCTTCTGGATAGTATCTTATAATTTCTTTGACTCGTCAAACTCAATTATGTTCCGGTAGGACTGAGGTAACCCACTAATAAATCATTGCATTTTTACCTTGTCATCCTTTATGTAGGGTACATACCTTATCAGCTCAAGGAACTTATTGATATATTCCTCTATGGTGAGTTGTCCCAACTTGAGTTCATAGAACTCTTAGTCTTCCCATCAAAATATTTTTCTAACAAATACTTCTTCTTGAAGTATTCCTCAAATTGTTTCCATGACAAGTATTTCTCATGGATTCCTTTCACCTTCCTAAGGTCTTCCCACCAAATGGAAGATTTTCCATTCAGGTTGAAGATGGCTATTCGAGCCTTCAAGTTTTAGAGTAGTCATGGAATCTAAAATAATTCTTTAACCTAAGCATCCAAGCTTCTGCCTCTTCCCCCTTCTTAATCTCTCCATCGAAAGAGGGTGGTTTGGATTTCTTGAATTCTTTAGGATCATGACTTTTGGAATGTTTGCTCTTATTTCTTTTCCTTTGAGAATTTGAGCTATATTTTCTACTATAATATCCCTCGAAGTTTCCAGTTTCCTCTCTAGAGGACTCTCCCAATGAGTGTCCCCTACCTTCAGGTTTGGCCTTTCTCGAGGTATTTCTCCTAGTGCAGCCACTTGTGGGACCACACTTTCGTATCTCATGTGAACTTTGAACTCTCTTCATATGTCATTGGTCCACATGACTGGTTGTGGGTCCATGCTGCAGTTGCCTCTGTATGTCAGAGAAGCTCTGTAGAAAGACTGGATTAATTTTTGTTTGTTTTTCTTGCTCTTTTATCAACCTCTCATTGTTGGCCTTACAACTCTGTAATTCAGCCATGAGGCTCCTTACAGTTTCATCTAGATCCAAAGGTGTCTCCACCACCCTCCTCTCGTCAGATTCTTCATCTCTATTGTGGGAGCCATCCCCCTCTTCATGGTGCATCACCATCCTTTATGCTTGTAATCTCCCGCGATTCATTGCTTGCTTGAGTGATGAAAAAATACTTTTTGTTAGATAATAGTCTATTAATTCATGAACAATACATAGTTCATATCTCTTAAATACACACACACAATAGAAAATTTTTCATCATTTTCTTTAGTAGGAGTTTAACTAGACTCTTTAGGAAAGAGGTAAGGTAGGGTGTTACCCTTAAGATTTTATTTAAACATGGTTTTTAAGTGACTCGTCCATGAGCCCAAGCAGGCCAAGTGTTGTAACCATGCTCTGATACCAATTTGTAACACACCCATGGTGGGGAGTTGAAATTTCATTTTCCTTAACTATCTCAAATCCTCCATTTGGGGTCTCTATCACATTTTGCTTGTCCAGAGCTTTCCAACCATGGTCTCCATGCTCAAAACCAATCTCAGAACTAGCAGATGTGTCTCTCCCAAGTTACTCGAGTTTTCATTGGTCGGGGCCATGTAACTTTCATGTGGATCCAACTCAATAAGCTCCATCCCGAGTTCTCTGATATTCCATAGCTTCCAACATTCCTAAATATATGGTGGAGATCCATCCACCAACCAATCCAACGACTTGGCTTGCTCCTCAGCTAACTCACAGGCTAGCAGATAATTCAGTGTTCGACCTTCAGATTTGAATTCCAGGCCTAGCCATTTCCCTTCGTCTACAATCACATATGATTGCGGGCTATGACCATACGCCAAGACAATAGGTTCCTAATTAAGTACTTCAAAGCTTCGAGCTCTGGGCATTTTCACTTCACCACTCACCAATTCTCCCAAACTCCGAACTGGTGAAGTTCTGAAATGATGTGAGAGGGATCGACGGTCCCTTCTCCCTTTCCATATCAATGACCCACAAAAAATTCGGGCTCCGATGCTTCGGTGCATTCCTAAGTACTCACAACCACAAACTTTCGAAGTGCAATTCTTTTGGAGTGTCAGATCTTCTAACACCTGTCCTTTGAGATAGACAACTCAGGTGGACTCTGGCCTCTGAGCTTTCGAGAGTTCTTGTTCCACTTTTCTCCGAAGTGGCTATCCTCTGAAGTAACAGGTCGCCTGCCACATGTCCCCAAATGATGGGCGGTTGAGATCCTCTCTGTTACTCTGAGCTTCATGGATTTTCGGAGCACCAAGCTTCAAATCCTCCAGAGTACCTCTCCTCTGGAGTTAACAATATACTGACATGCGTCTCGGTTGATGGATGGCTTAGATCTCCTTCGGCTCCCTGTGACTTCAGAAGTCCTTCCACCCTTCTTCTCTCACTCCTCTAGAATTAAGTATCTCCCACCACGCGTCTCCACCTGACAGACGACTGAGATATACTCCGCTACTTCGAGATTTAGGGATTTTCAAAGCACCAAGCTTCAACTCCTGTAAAGGATCTTATGCCAAGTGTCTCCCAGCTTCAATGGCTAGGATGAACTCTTGAGGTTCCGATAATGTCACTAACCACCTTGGCTTGGTGGGCACATACCAGGGGATGACATGTGGAAAGGTCAAGGGTGACACGTTCCCACACCTGGGATGACACGTGTCACGTTCCAACGGCTCTATAAGGTATGTGATGTGCATGAATCCAGGTGAAAAGTGGCACATCAAGCTTAATTCCATGTCACCATGGATGGCATCACTACGCCTCGTCACTCTGGTCTAATCATCTTTCAACATCCCTCAAATATCACGGTCGAGATCCGACCACATAGATCCATAGATCTATGACTCTTGTTACTTCGAGAGTTTGTAGTTCAGGGGTTTGGCGGTGGAGACTCCCATTTTTCTCTCGAGGTTGGTCAACACCAAGTTGACCATAGCCCATATATAATGATTAGGAAGGAACCCAAAAATTCCTTCGATCAATGGCCCTGGTCACCTCGTGACCCCGGCCTTCGGAGGTTTTGTCTTCACTGCCACTTTGCTTTCCCGAGGCAGGACTCCGTCGAAGTACCATCTGCGAAACCTTCTACTAGACGATCGGACGGTCGAGAAGGGACCCCAATGGACTCCCCAGATCAATGACTCACAACCTTTCGTGACTCTGACATTCAGGTAATTTTGACAGTCATGTAGTTTGACATCCCAGGGCTTCAAGCTCCTAAGCTCTGAAACCATCAAGAGCTAGTTCTTTTCGGACTAAGCGTAGGGTTCCTAAGCCCTAGTCACATGGACCTTATGATGAATATCGTGCTATAAGCTCAACTCTTAGCCAAGATTTGGTTAAGGCCATGGGTGCGAGCCTAAGGTCTCTTAGACTACTAGTTTGAAGGAAGCACCTTCCTAGTTCACAGAACATTAAGTTCTGAAGCAGGGCGGGGAAATCTCGTGGAATTACTGAGATGGTAGTAGTTCCAATAGGCTTGCTCCGACTCTAGAACTTTGAGGTAATTCACTGGGAAAACACCTTTGAGGGTTAATCTGGAGCATAAGGAAAAATCAATTAGAAGCATAAGATTCTCAAGGAAACAAACACATACACATAACTTAACCATTTCAATACATAAACCATTTATAGATATATAAATACATGCATGCATCCATTATTACCAATTCAATGCATAGAGTATAAAAACACTTATCAGAACCAGATAACATGAAGCGACTGCTGAAAGGGGTGCCCGTTTCCACCGAACCATAGGCTCAGTCACTCCTAACAGATTTACCACTAGCCACCCTCGAGCTAGACTACGATGCTTTGAAATTGAATCTCTTCTTCTGGCTCAACGAAAGTTAGGGAAAAAGGCTACTCTCCTTCTCCCGGCACAAAAATAAATAGGGATGAAGGTTACTCTCCTTCTCCCGACTTAGTCTCTATTTCTTGCGATCAGAACACACTCTTTTTATAGTTCTTCCTTGAACCCGAGAGCTCAGTCTCTCATCTCTGCACTATTCACATGCCTTCCTCTTCTCACCACGCCTTCCTTTCTTTCCTTTCTCAACAAGATTGTGTGTGGCCCAAATTCCCAGTCTGTGGCCAGGTCCGAAAGCCTTACAGATGGGTGGTCTACCCCATCCCCTCATTAACTCTTGAGGAGATCTTCCCACCTACCAGTCTGACTGTAATTCATTCTTGGGTCATAGGGTTGTTCTGATCCTAAGCAAATTAAATCCAACAAGTACTGGTCTGGTGGAGGTTAACGCAACCATTCCTGGTCCCCTTCGCCATCTCTTTCATATCATTTATGGTCTCTTAACACACACCCCTTCTAACAGTCATGCAACACTTATCCATTTTCTAGTAAATAACATAATTTACATGCATCGACCTTCTATAAAAAGGTCTATAAAATCAAACATTCACACATATTGAGTTTGCCATAGTCTCTTGGCCAATATAGTTATATTTACAAACTGGGGGAAACAGGATGTTACATTTCATGTGTCAAATTTTATTTTAATTATAGATTTGTCCTTATAAATTTTAAAAAATATTAACACTTAAATTTTATTCGTAACAATTATTTAGTGCTAAACATATAAGTTAGAAAAATAAAAAAATCATATAAACAAGATCTACATAGAATGTAATTTATCTCACATATTTTTATTTTTTTTTAAATTTGTATTTTTTAATTATTTTTCGAAGTGAACCAATTATTATTTAAATTTCATTTTATACACCTTTGTGTTGAAACAATTTTTTCCTTCTATTTATATAAACACTCAATCAAGGGTTTATAATATTTTTATTCATGGTTTATTCATGTTTTCTAAAGACCTTTGATTGAGCTTCCACATTGAATTAATTCTTAAAGCTAAGGATTTAAACCCTCCACTAACATCTTAAAGCCTCAATTAAAAGCTTTAAACCTCAATCCAGACTATGTAAAGAACATCTCTACCCTTCCCGCTTACCAAAACATGTGACACAAATTCATGAATTCATGAATTGGATGTCTTCAAGCTTTCCCTAAATATGGTTATAACAAACACCTTGTAATTGTTATGAATTTCGAAAAGTTTCCTTCATTAATGTTATTGTTACATCACTTATCCAACAAGTGTGTACTTGATTCTATTTACTTTATATAATATCATCCAATTTAATTCGATGATATCATATTTTCGAGAGCATATCATCTTTAATTCATTTTTGTGACTTGACATGTACTAACGAATAAATATTTTCAAATATTTTTTTATATGATACTTATTCATAACTCCCCTCCACATTGGCCACCCAATCCGCTTTCTCACGAGGTTGACTTGAAAATATCGATGGTCATGTCTATAACAGTTTTTCATAGCAATATATTTATTTTTATTATCAAATTTCCATGCTTGGGATCAATGGCATGTGCATATTGCATCCTTAATCTTAATTTTAATGTTAATTAATATTGTAATATTAAAAAAAAAATAGAAATAGTTACTTAAATTGATGATGATTAAAAGATTACCTCATATTATATTATAGTGTAAAGATGAGCCTTCTAAGACAAGTTTGAAGAGTATTTACTAATTGGATCTTATCCCTTTCCTGAATAGGGTTGGAGATACCTAGATAGTGATCTCCCATCATCTTTTTAAAATTCTTTCATTCCTTAATTCCTTTAGTTGTTAGGATAAATTCTTGGGGTTGGAGGTATCTAGATAGTAATCTCCCATCTCCTTTTTAAAATTCTTTAATTCCTTAAGGTGTTAGGATAAATTCTTACAAATTGTTTACATAGTAATTTAAAGAAGTGACACACTAAAATAAATCACAATTATAGTGATGAGTCATGTACATTGAAATCCATTGAGGAGGTTTTCTCTTTTTCTTTCTTGCAACTTCTACCCATCCTTCTTGTTAATCTTCGAAGCATGTTAGTTGTTCTTCTAGTTCCTAATCCTCTAATTTTTCCATGCTTTCTTACATGTCATCCCCTTAGTATTTTTTTGTTTCCATTACTTTATTTTCCTCCTCCTTATGCGAGGAGGGATGGGATAGCGCTTATTATACTACATATATTGAATTGGCTCAATAATTAGGGCTTCTTATGTTTCCCAAGAAGGGGAGGCTCTACTTTTGCTTAGAGTACAATGCTAATGGGTGTAGCTTTTCTTTAAGAGGAGGGTCTTTGATGACTTCTAGGGAGATTTTTGGGGTATCTTCCACAAAGGAGAGGGCCATTCCTTTGTTTCTATTATATGGGAGTTTACTACAACACTGGGTACTACAAAAGCTTCCAATGGATTCCGTTGAGGGTTCGAAGGGTGGTCTTTTTTATTGATCAAGTGGTGTTGCTTAGATGCCCCCGCCCACTAGATGGGTTTCTTTCTTCGTGTGCTTCCTCATGTTATTGTTTCCCTTCAAACAATGGGTCGTGGTGTGTCTAATACTAAAGTAGGTTCTACATTGAATTCCACATGATCATAATCTAGGGGTTGTTTCTATGTATAGTCTTTGGCCACTAGGTCAATCAATGTTAAGGAACCCTTAAAGAAGTCTATTTATATGCAAATGCAAGTGTGTATGGTAATGTGTCATTAACATGTTTCTTCACTCCTTAATGAAACTTAGCAATACCATTTCATATCTCTTTTAGTGAGTAAAATCATCATAACTAGATAAGGAGGCTAGGGAACCTTAGCTAAACTAACATAGAAGAGAGGGAATCCATAGTTGGGTCAAAATTTGGTAACCATAATTTCATGCAATGCCTAATGCTACCCCAGAACTAAGGATCCATATTAAGGATGAGATCCATGTCTTTCAGTGCGTCAAACTCCACAACTAAGAATTGCCTAGAACAAGGATATATGAAAGATTTATCTTGGCTTCCAAGTTTGAAAAATCCATTGACAAAGATTTACAATTTTTTGTTGGAGTCCATTGAATCTTCATATTAACCCATGCTAGTGAAAGTACTTTGCATGGACATGGGCATCCTCATACATCCCAATGGCCATTTTCCAAGCCTCTTGGATCATGCGAAGTCTCCAAGGAGAGCCAATCAAGGGATATATTTTATTCAATCCCAATATTAATGCTTCTTCGAAGGTTGACCCTTTTTGGGGTAATGAGTTATTGGGAGTCTAGAAGGATTTGAGGGTGGCCAAGAAGGAGGGCATCACCATTGATTTACCAACAGATCTTGTGGTATCTTTATTGACTCCTAATATGATAGGGCCAAGGCCAGATCTTGAGAGAGAGAGGAGAGTAAAAGGGCATTTATAGAGGGGTTGAAGGTTATCATCATGAAAAAACAAGAGGCATATGGATTAGAGATGCAATGACTCTAGTTATAGTTCCCTTCTCCATTTTGGATGCTAGATTTTGAGAAAAAAACAATGACAACAATAGCAACAAATGAGTGGAGAAAGTTATGAGATTGAGGTAACCGAATCCCAAAGGTATCAGCCTAGTCAAGGCTATATATAAAGGTACAATAGAGACAAGAAAGAAAGGTCATCTAGGACATTTTCCCTAATAATGATGTTCCAAACCCTAAATCAAATCTCCTTTACCATTTTTCTCATCATATTCTTTACAACATTTATTCTTTACAATATTTAAGATCGCTCATTAACTTACATTACATTGACATGCAAATCAATTACAAAAAGATGAAGCAATTTGCATAGTTACATAAATATAAATATATTAAGGAAGGTAGCATAGATTTTTTTGTTATAGATGTACCTAGATAAATGTCAATTGATAAATTCCATGGAATATGACATGAAGCACAAAATCAATATATTCCCAACCAGAAATCTGTGATATTTGCACTAAATCCATTAACCATGTAAAACCTGTAAACTAAAAGTAATGACCTTTTCCAATTTTTGGAAATGTCAGAAAATTACTTTCTAAAAGATAATTTGCGAGAAGCCCAAACTTTATTTCCCTGCTGCCAACATGTTGAATATAACCTTCTGACCACTACCTACAAAATATTCCATTATTCAATTGAATGTAAACAACTTTCATGCTTAAATTTGAAACTGGTAAAACTTTATGATTCACCATGTGACTTTCTCGGTTGTTTAGGTGGCATTTAGCAAAACGGCGCATTGCGATTTTGGAAGCTTTCAAAATTAACATGTGATTTTGTACCGACACAACAGTGAACAATACAAGTCCATGAAAAGTGGCAATAACGACTTACATTATACTATAGAAAGTTGTGTTATATATTATTTCAATGCAGGTGATGAAGAATCTTGCTTTCGTTTTGTCGTTTTTCACGTTGGTCACTTTGCGAAACCACGAAGAGGATAGATCAATTTTTCTTTGTTCTTGTACATTAAATACCTAGTCATAACCGTATTCTCAATGGGGTATAGAGCAACTTCCATAAAGAGGATAGGATAGGGCATATTGCTTTTAATTTAAAATTATAAATTATAAAAGCTTGATCTTCCTTCATGATTCTCTAGAGATGTTGCAACCCCAAACCTTACACCATACAAAATAGGAGGAACGACTTCTGTGGATTTATAATTGATTTCAAGACCAAAACAAGCTTTTCACCCTTCATTAATTGTTTTCCCAATGCTATAGTTCAATCTAAGCTTGTGATAGATATAAACTCCAAGATATTTGTATGAAGTAACTTCCTCTAAATTTTTATTGTCATACACAAAATTAGTGTAAATCATCATTTTGGATTTGATT
>ML792792.1:0-11841 GCA_009831015.1 Picea engelmannii | reverse complement strand
AGAATTGATGCTGCAGCAGACAGAGACAACAGCAAGGTCATTACAAGTAGTTGATTTTCTTCATGCATGAGCAAGTGTGTGTGTCAGATCTAGGAGCCATCGAAAGGAGATCTACGACATCAAGGCTCAGGTTGTATATTTCTGTTTCAGTTAATGCAATACATGAATATGTCCCTTTCCCATAATGATGATTTCATCTTATTACATGATTCCTTGATCACATGTATGGACTAGGTATTGAATATATTAATGCCTTTGCTGTGATTGGTTTGTGTTGTTGTGATTGGATGACACAAGAGCATCAAAGCAGAGCAAGGAACAACAGAGATTAAAGGAGAGTGTTCATAAGGTATGTACACTATCCATTTCTCTTGGTTCGTTCAATAGCTAGATCTAGGGAAAGAGTAGTATTCTGTCACGTTTTGTTCCAGATCCAGGTGGATCTGGGGAGATTGGTCTGTGTCCGCACTCACGAATTTATCCTTAAACACTTGGATAGACTTCTCATGTTCTTCAAAGATTAAAATTTATTTATCATTGCATCTTAAATATCCTAAATCATTTGGTGCACTTTACTCTGCTCTGCAACATGCTTAGGTGTCGATATTCTGAGGACGCCATTAGAATTGTTGGAAACACACCAATCATGTATCATCTTGCGAAGAGTGTGATTGGGGGTGATCTCTTTTCTTTGAAGAAATTCCAGAGTCACTGGACATACATTGTTTCCTTCGTCCAATCATTTCTCAATGGAAGCTCAGTCGTAGGTCATTCCTATGCATAGGATTACTGGGTCCATCATTATTTCCAAAGATATAGGACATTTGAATAAGGGTGGGACAATTATCGATATAGAGAGATCCAGATATTTGTTTCCCTTCTCTGACAACATGCTTTACATGCTCTCCAAATCTAGAATCCCCTTATGTTGTTATAATCAGGCCAAGAAACCATAGATAGCATAGAGAAACCATGATAAGACAATAATTTTTTTTTTATGTCATTCATAAATATCAGGAGACCATCGACCACTCACATATCGAAGAAGCATTGAGGTCAGTAACCTTGATATACTTCTCACAAATATTGGATTATATGACAAATCATCATAAGAGAAAAAATTAAGTTACTCATAGTGACAATATGGAGAACTATCAGAGAACGAAACCATGTCAATGCTCACTAGGTTTCCCAGGAAATTAGGCCAGTAAATATTCACACAAAATGCAAGTTATCTCTCTCATTTTCCTAGGCCCCCCCATGAGGGAGTCAATCCTAGTCTCTCTCTAATACCATGTTTATTTTTCATATGAGATGAGATATGATTGATATATTATTATAATGATGAGTGTTCCATATATAGAGAACATATGGTGACCATCCATGAAAGGATGTGTCCCTTGGATAATAAATAACTAGTTATTTATTGTATATATGTATACCTTGTATTATATATATATATATATATATATATAATGTCTTCCCAATGTTGTCCAAACATCAACACAAAATTCATTAGGGAAACCTCTTATGAGTCCTTAAAAGATGACAAGATAAATGCTTACAAAGACCTAATCGAAAGGAAGAAAATATGTTATATAAATAGAAAGCAAAAGAAGATTTTGCACCTTTCTAAATTTCATCCTCTAAAAATCCATAGGCAAATTCTAAGTCACAATTCTATTATTTCCTTGAGGGATTGGAAGCCATACCTTAAGAAGATTTATGAATCCCCTAACATTGTGGACAACATTCAAACCCTTATTATAAGGCAATTGGTTTTTACTTTGGAAAACATAAATTTTGGGTTTAAACAACTTGCAAAAGGGAAGGCTAAGGACATCAAAGGTTGTTTAGTAGAAATCCTAAAAAATGTGGGACCTATCCTTATCCCTCACATTCACAAGTTCTTGAATATGGTAATCAAATAGGGTTTCCCTAAGCCATGCACTCAAAGACTCATTGTTCCTATTTCTAAAAGTGGGGATAAAAACAACCCTTCAAATTATTGGACCATTATGAATAACCTTTTTTTTATATGGGATATGAGTCTAGAAAAGAAGATTTGGATGTAATCAGAAAGTCAGGAAAAAACGGGTTAAAGGAAAGGTTGGTTTTAGAAGCAAGCATTCAAGTCTGGACCACCTAGCTACACTTAGGATCACCGTAAAGGAATGTAGTAATAGTAAACCAGTTTTCTATGTTGATTCATTAACTTTAGGAAAGCTTCTGACAGTAATGCCTAGAAATAACTTTTCAAATATATTAAAAGAGTTAAATGTTGCTTTTGAGTTGAGAGTTGCAGCAATAAGGTTGTATGATAATTCTATTGATAAGTTCAGGAACATTGAGGGTTACTTAAGATAAATTAATTGTAATATAGGAGTTAAGAAAGTTGGTCCCTTGTTCCTCACCCTTTTTGGCATTTGCATTGACAAGTTAGAGGCATGTTGTTGGTACTATTTTAGTTGGAATATCATCACCCTTCGTCTTTACGTTGACAATATTTTTCTTATGCGAGATATCCCTTTGATCTCAACAAGCAATTAAGAATTCTCAAGGATTAATTTTCTAGCATGAGTATGAGAGTAAACACTAAGAAAACAAAGGTTATGGCAATCAAATCCAAAATGATGATTTACACTAATTTTGTGTATGACAATAAAAATTTAGAGGAAGTTACTTCATACAAATATCTTGGAGTTTATATCTATCACAAGCTTAGATTGAACTATAGCATTGGGAAAACAATTAATGAAGGGTGAAAAGCTTGTTTTGGTCTTGAAATCAATTATAAATCCACAGAAGTCGTTCCTCCTATTTTGTATGGTGTAAGGTTTGGGGTTGCAACATCTCTAGAGAATCATGAAGGAAGATCAAGCTTTTATAATTTATAATTTTAAATTAAAAGCAATATGCCCTATCCTATCCTCTTTATGGAAGTTGCTCTATACCCCATTGAGAATACGGTTATGACTAGGTATTTAATGTACAAGAACAAAGAAAAATTGATCTATCCTCTTCGTGGTTTCGCAAAGTGACCAACGTGAAAAACGACAAAACGAAAGCAAGATTCTTCATCACCTGCATTGAAATAATATATAACACAACTTTCTATAGTATAATGTAAGTCGTTATTGCCACTTTTCATGGACTTGTATTGTTCACTGTTGTGTCGGTACAAAATCACATGTTAATTTTGAAAGCTTCCAAAATCGCAATGCGCCGTTTTGCTAAATGCCACCTAAACAACCGAGAAAGTCACATGGTGAATCATAAAGTTTTACCAGTTTCAAATTTAAGCATGAAAGTTGTTTACATTCAATTGAATAATGGAATATTTTGTAGGTAGTGGTCAGAAGGTTATATTCAACATGTTGGCAGCAGGGAAATAAAGTTTGGGCTTCTCGCAAATTATCTTTTAGAAAGTAATTTTCTGACATTTCCAAAAATTGGAAAAGGTCATTACTTTTAGTTTACAGGTTTTACATGGTTAATGGATTTAGTGCAAATATCACAGATTTCTGGTTGGGAATATATTGATTTTGTGCTTCATGTCATATTCCATGGAATTTATCAATTGACATTTATCTAGGTACATCTATAACAAAAAAATCTATGCTACCTTCCTTAATATATTTATATTTATGTAACTATGCAAATTGCTTCATCTTTTTGTAATTGATTTGCATGTCAATGTAATGTAAGTTAATGAGCGATCTTAAATATTGTAAAGAATAAATGTTGTAAAGAATATGATGAGAAAAATGGTAAAGGAGATTTGATTTAGGGTTTGGAACATCATTATTAGGGAAAATGTCCTAGATGACCTTTCTTTCTTGTCTCTATTGTACCTTTATATATAGCCTTGACTAGGCTGATACCTTTGGGATTCGGTTACCTCAATCTCATAACTTTCTCCACTCATTTGTTGCTATTGTTGTCATTGTTTTTTTCTCAAAATCTAGCATCCAAAATGGAGAAGGGAACTATAACTAGAGTCATTGCATCTCTAATCCATATGCCTCTTGTTTTTTCATGATGATAACCTTCAACCCCTCTATAAATGCCCTTTTACTCTCCTCTCTCTCTCAAGATCTGGCCTTGGCCCTATCATATTAGGAGTCAATAAAGATACCACAAGATCTGTTGGTAAATCAATGGTGATGCCCTCCTTCTTGGCCACCCTCAAATCCTTCTAGACTCCCAATAACTCATTACCCCAAAAAGGGTCAACCTTCGAAGAAGCATTAATATTGGGATTGAATAAAATATATCCCTTGATTGGCTCTCCTTGGAGACTTCGCATGATCCAAGAGGCTTGGAAAATGGCCATTGGGATGTATGAGGATGCCCATGTCCATGCAAAGTACTTTCACTAGCATGGGTTAATATGAAGATTCAATGGACTCCAACAAAAAATTGTAAATCTTTGTCAATGGATTTTTCAAACTTGGAAGCCAAGATAAATCTTTCATATATCCTTGTTCTAGGCAATTCTTAGTTGTGGAGTTTGACGCACTGAAAGACATGGATCTCATCCTTAATATGGATCCTTAGTTCTGGGGTAGCATTAGGCATTGCATGAAATTATGGTTACCAAATTTTGACCCAACTATGGATTCCCTCTCTTCTATGTTAGTTTAGCTAAGGTTCCCTAGCCTCCTTATCTAGTTATGATGATTTTACTCACTAAAAGAGATATGAAATGGTATTGCTAAGTTTCATTAAGGAGTGAAGAAACATGTTAATGACACATTACCATACACACTTGCATTTGCATATAAATAGACTTCTTTAAGGGTTCCTTAACATTGATTGACCTAGTGGCCAAAGACTATACATAGAAACAACCCCTAGATTATGATCATGTGGAATTCAATGTAGAACCTACTTTAGTATTAGACACACCACGACCCATTGTTTGAAGGGAAACAATAACATGAGGAAGCACACGAAGAAAGAAACCCATCTAGTGGGCGGGGGCATCTAAGCAACACCACTTGATCAATAAAAAAGACCACCCTTCGAACCCTCAACGGAATCCATTGGAAGCTTTTGTAGTACCCAGTGTTGTAGTAAACTCCCATATAATAGAAACAAAGGAATGGCCCTCTCCTTTGTGGAAGATACCCCAAAAATCTCCCTAGAAGTCATCAAAGACCCTCCTCTTAAAGAAAAGCTACACCCATTAGCATTGTACTCTAAGCAAAAGTAGAGCCTCCCCTTCTTGGGAAACATAAGAAGCCCTAATTATTGAGCCAATTCAATATATGTAGTATAATAAGCGCTATCCCATCCCTCCTCGCATAAGGAGGAGGAAAATAAAGTAATGGAAACAAAAAAATACTAAGGGGATGACATGTAAGAAAGCATGGAAAAATTAGAGGATTAGGAACTAGAAGAACAACTAACATGCTTCGAAGATTAACAAGAAGGATGGGTAGAAGTTGCAAGAAAGAAAAAGAGAAAACCTCCTCAATGGATTTCAATGTACATGACTCATCACTATAATTGTGATTTATTTTAGTGTGTCACTTCTTTAAATTACTATGTAAACAATTTGTAAGAATTTATCCTAACACCTTAAGGAATTAAAGAATTTTAAAAAGGAGATGGGAGATTACTATCTAGATACCTCCAACCCCAAGAATTTATCCTAACAACTAAAGGAATTAAGGAATGAAAGAATTTTAAAAAGATGATGGGAGATCACTATCTAGGTATCTCCAACCCTATTCAGGAAAGGGATAAGATCCAATTAGTAAATACTCTTCAAACTTGTCTTAGAAGGCTCATCTTTACACTATAATATAATATGAGGTAATCTTTTAATCATCATCAATTTAAGTAACTATTTCTATTTTTTTTTTAATATTACAATATTAATTAACATTAAAATTAAGATTAAGGATGCAATATGCACATGCCATTGATCCCAAGCATGGAAATTTGATAATAAAAATAAATATATTGCTATGAAAAACTGTTATAGACATGACCATCGATATTTTCAAGTCAACCTCGTGAGAAAGCGGATTGGGTGGCCAATGTGGAGGGGAGTTATGAATAAGTATCATATAAAAAAATATTTGAAAATATTTATTCGTTAGTACATGTCAAGTCACAAAAATGAATTAAAGATGATATGCTCTCGAAAATATGATATCATCGAATTAAATTGGATGATATTATATAAAGTAAATAGAATCAAGTACACACTTGTTGGATAAGTGATGTAACAATAACATTAATGAAGGAAACTTTTCGAAATTCATAACAATTACAAGGTGTTTGTTATAACCATATTTAGGGAAAGCTTGAAGACATCCAATTCATGAATTCATGAATTTGTGTCACATGTTTTGGTAAGCGGGAAGGGTAGAGATGTTCTTTACATAGTCTGGATTGAGGTTTAAAGCTTTTAATTGAGGCTTTAAGATGTTAGTGGAGGGTTTAAATCCTTAGCTTTAAGAATTAATTCAATGTGGAAGCTCAATCAAAGGTCTTTAGAAAACATGAATAAACCATGAATAAAAATATTATAAACCCTTGATTGAGTGTTTATATAAATAGAAGGAAAAAATTGTTTCAACACAAAGGTGTATAAAATGAAATTTAAATAATAATTGGTTCACTTCGAAAAATAATTAAAAAATACAAATTTAAAAAAAAATAAAAATATGTGAGATAAATTACATTCTATGTAGATCTTGTTTATATGATTTTTTTATTTTTCTAACTTATATGTTTAGCACTAAATAATTGTTACGAATAAAATTTAAGTGTTAATATTTTTTAAAATTTATAAGGACAAATCTATAATTAAAATAAAATTTGACACATGAAATGTAACATCCTGTTTCCCCCAGTTTGTAAATATAACTATATTGGCCAAGAGACTATGGCAAACTCAATATGTGTGAATGTTTGATTTTATAGACCTTTTTATAGAAGGTCGATGCATGTAAATTATGTTATTTACTAGAAAATGGATAAGTGTTGCATGACTGTTAGAAGGGGTGTGTGTTAAGAGACCATAAATGATATGAAAGAGATGGCGAAGGGGACCAGGAATGGTTGCGTTAACCTCCACCAGACCAGTACTTGTTGGATTTAATTTGCTTAGGATCAGAACAACCCTATGACCCAAGAATGAATTACAGTCAGACTGGTAGGTGGGAAGATCTCCTCAAGAGTTAATGAGGGGATGGGGTAGACCACCCATCTGTAAGGCTTTCGGACCTGGCCACAGACTGGGAATTTGGGCCACACACAATCTTGTTGAGAAAGGAAAGAAAGGAAGGCGTGGTGAGAAGAGGAAGGCATGTGAATAGTGCAGAGATGAGAGACTGAGCTCTCGGGTTCAAGGAAGAACTATAAAAAGAGTGTGTTCTGATCGCAAGAAATAGAGACTAAGTCGGGAGAAGGAGAGTAACCTTCATCCCTATTTATTTTTGTGCCGGGAGAAGGAGAGTAGCCTTTTTCCCTAACTTTCGTTGAGCCAGAAGAAGAGATTCAATTTCAAAGCATCGTAGTCTAGCTCGAGGGTGGCTAGTGGTAAATCTGTTAGGAGTGACTGAGCCTATGGTTCGGTGGAAACGGGCACCCCTTTCAGCAGTCGCTTCATGTTATCTGGTTCTGATAAGTGTTTTTATACTCTATGCATTGAATTGGTAATAATGGATGCATGCATGTATTTATATATCTATAAATGGTTTATGTATTGAAATGGTTAAGTTATGTGTATGTGTTTGTTTCCTTGAGAATCTTATGCTTCTAATTGATTTTTCCTTATGCTCCAGATTAACCCTCAAAGGTGTTTTCCCAGTGAATTACCTCAAAGTTCTAGAGTCGGAGCAAGCCTATTGGAACTACTACCATCTCAGTAATTCCACGAGATTTCCCCGCCCTGCTTCAGAACTTAATGTTCTGTGAACTAGGAAGGTGCTTCCTTCAAACTAGTAGTCTAAGAGACCTTAGGCTCGCACCCATGGCCTTAACCAAATCTTGGCTAAGAGTTGAGCTTATAGCACGATATTCATCATAAGGTCCATGTGACTAGGGCTTAGGAACCCTACGCTTAGTCCGAAAAGAACTAGCTCTTGATGGTTTCAGAGCTTAGGAGCTTGAAGCCCTGGGATGTCAAACTACATGACTGTCAAAATTACCTGAATGTCAGAGTCACGAAAGGTTGTGAGTCATTGATCTGGGGAGTCCATTGGGGTCCCTTCTCGACCGTCCGATCGTCTAGTAGAAGGTTTCGCAGATGGTACTTCGACGGAGTCCTGCCTCGGGAAAGCAAAGTGGCAGTGAAGACAAAACCTCCGAAGGCCGGGGTCACGAGGTGACCAGGGCCATTGATCGAAGGAATTTTTGGGTTCCTTCCTAATCATTATATATGGGCTATGGTCAACTTGGTGTTGACCAACCTCGAGAGAAAAATGGGAGTCTCCACCGCCAAACCCCTGAACTACAAACTCTCGAAGTAACAAGAGTCATAGATCTATGGATCTATGTGGTCGGATCTCGACCGTGATATTTGAGGGATGTTGAAAGATGATTAGACCAGAGTGACGAGGCGTAGTGATGCCATCCATGGTGACATGGAATTAAGCTTGATGTGCCACTTTTCACCTGGATTCATGCACATCACATACCTTATAGAGCCGTTGGAACGTGACACGTGTCATCCCAGGTGTGGGAACGTGTCACCCTTGACCTTTCCACATGTCATCCCCTGGTATGTGCCCACCAAGCCAAGGTGGTTAGTGACATTATCGGAACCTCAAGAGTTCATCCTAGCCATTGAAGCTGGGAGACACTTGGCATAAGATCCTTTACAGGAGTTGAAGCTTGGTGCTTTGAAAATCCCTAAATCTCGAAGTAGCGGAGTATATCTCAGTCGTCTGTCAGGTGGAGACGCGTGGTGGGAGATACTTAATTCTAGAGGAGTGAGAGAAGAAGGGTGGAAGGACTTCTGAAGTCACAGGGAGCCGAAGGAGATCTAAGCCATCCATCAACCGAGACGCATGTCAGTATATTGTTAACTCCAGAGGAGAGGTACTCTGGAGGATTTGAAGCTTGGTGCTCCGAAAATCCATGAAGCTCAGAGTAACAGAGAGGATCTCAACCGCCCATCATTTGGGGACATGTGGCAGGCGACCTGTTACTTCAGAGGATAGCCACTTCGGAGAAAAGTGGAACAAGAACTCTCGAAAGCTCAGAGGCCAGAGTCCACCTGAGTTGTCTATCTCAAAGGACAGGTGTTAGAAGATCTGACACTCCAAAAGAATTGCACTTCGAAAGTTTGTGGTTGTGAGTACTTAGGAATGCACCGAAGCATCGGAGCCCGAATTTTTTGTGGGTCATTGATATGGAAAGGGAGAAGGGACCGTCGATCCCTCTCACATCATTTCAGAACTTCACCAGTTCGGAGTTTGGGAGAATTGGTGAGTGGTGAAGTGAAAATGCCCAGAGCTCGAAGCTTTGAAGTACTTAATTAGGAACCTATTGTCTTGGCGTATGGTCATAGCCCGCAATCATATGTGATTGTAGACGAAGGGAAATGGCTAGGCCTGGAATTCAAATCTGAAGGTCGAACACTGAATTATCTGCTAGCCTGTGAGTTAGCTGAGGAGCAAGCCAAGTCGTTGGATTGGTTGGTGGATGGATCTCCACCATATATTTAGGAATGTTGGAAGCTATGGAATATCAGAGAACTCGGGATGGAGCTTATTGAGTTGGATCCACATGAAAGTTACATGGCCCCGACCAATGAAAACTCGAGTAACTTGGGAGAGACACATCTGCTAGTTCTGAGATTGGTTTTGAGCATGGAGACCATGGTTGGAAAGCTCTGGACAAGCAAAATGTGATAGAGACCCCAAATGGAGGATTTGAGATAGTTAAGGAAAATGAAATTTCAACTCCCCACCATGGGTGTGTTACAAATTGGTATCAGAGCATGGTTACAACACTTGGCCTGCTTGGGCTCATGGACGAGTCACTTAAAAACCATGTTTAAATAAAATCTTAAGGGTAACACCCTACCTTACCTCTTTCCTAAAGAGTCTAGTTAAACTCCTACTAAAGAAAATGATGAAAAATTTTCTATTGTGTGTGTGTATTTAAGAGATATGAACTATGTATTGTTCATGAATTAATAGACTATTATCTAACAAAAAGTATTTTTTCATCACTCAAGCAAGCAATGAATCGCGGGAGATTACAAGCATAAAGGATGGTGATGCACCATGAAGAGGGGGATGGCTCCCACAATAGAGATGAAGAATCTGACGAGAGGAGGGTGGTGGAGACACCTTTGGATCTAGATGAAACTGTAAGGAGCCTCATGGCTGAATTACAGAGTTGTAAGGCCAACAATGAGAGGTTGATAAAAGAGCAAGAAAAACAAACAAAAATTAATCCAGTCTTTCTACAGAGCTTCTCTGACATACAGAGGCAACTGCAGCATGGACCCACAACCAGTCATGTGGACCAATGACATATGAAGAGAGTTCAAAGTTCACATGAGATACGAAAGTGTGGTCCCACAAGTGGCTGCACTAGGAGAAATACCTCGAGAAAGGCCAAACCTGAAGGTAGGGGACACTCATTGGGAGAGTCCTCTAGAGAGGAAACTGGAAACTTCGAGGGATATTATAGTAGAAAATATAGCTCAAATTCTCAAAGGAAAAGAAATAAGAGCAAACATTCCAAAAGTCATGATCCTAAAGAATTCAAGAAATCCAAACCACCCTCTTTCGATGGAGAGATTAAGAAGGGGGAAGAGGCAGAAGCTTGGATGCTTAGGTTAAAGAATTATTTTAGATTCCATGACTACTCTAAAACTTGAAGGCTCGAATAGCCATCTTCAACCTGAATGGAAAATCTTCCATTTGGTGGGAAGACCTTAGGAAGGTGAAAGGAATCCATGAGAAATACTTGTCATGGAAACAATTTGAGGAATACTTCAAGAAGAAGTATTTGTTAGAAAAATATTTTGATGGGAAGACTAAGAGTTCTATGAACTCAAGTTGGGACAACTCACCATAGAGGAATATATCAATAAGTTCCTTGAGCTGATAAGGTATGTACCCTACATAAAGGATGACAAGGTAAAAATGCAATGATTTATTAGTGGGTTACCTCAGTCCTACCGGAACATAATTGAGTTTGACGAGTCAAAGAAATTATAAGATACTATCCAGAAGGAAAGGTATTGTTATGAACAGTTTGGGAATTAGGTCAAACCTCGCAAGGACTGGAAGAAGAAGAGTAGTTTGGGATTAAATAAGAAGGGTTTAAATCCTAAAGATTTAAGAACTACAGGAAGGATTCTAGGATGAGCCTTCCTACTCGAAGTGTGTATCAACAGAATTTCCCCTCCCAGAGTGGAAATAAACCTTTTGGATCAACCTCAGGAAAGACTGATAACCCAAAGGGAGAACCCTTGAAATGTTGGGGTTGTGGAGAAGAACATTTGTTGATGGATTGCCCACACAGAAAATAGAATAGTAGGAGAGTCTACAACATTCAAGAAACTACCATAGTCAATGATGTGGTTAGAAGCATGCCACGAATTTATGAAGACGTGGATAGTAAACAAGTTGAGCACCAAGCTTCAGTGGTGGATATGGAAGGTATGATCACCAACCATTTGGTTTCTATTGTAATTGACCCTGGTTCTAATTTAATTTATGTTGCCCCTCAGACTGTTGATAAGTGTAAACTACAACTAGTTAGACATGTTAAGACATGGTTAGTACAAATAGCCATTGGAACCAAAAGAAAAGTAACAAAGGTCATATCAACTTGTAAATTCATTATGGATGGATT
>ML792791.1:410448-447153 GCA_009831015.1 Picea engelmannii | reverse complement strand
TGGGGAGGTTGGTCAAAGACCTAATTGTGCCCTAAAGAGCCCCTTTTCACATTCAAAAGAGGTTGCATAATAACCCAATGCTTGGCTATAAAAAGCCATGAATGACCACCATTTCTTCAAGGAATTCTTCATATTGTTATGCTACTGAGATTGCTAGAGACCCCTTCTTTGGCAACACACATTGTAAGTTGCATTTCATAAGCTATTCACCCCTCACTTGAGTGAATAAGCTTGGAGTTCTTTCACCCATATTTCATCTTTTCTTTGTAAGGAGAGCAATCAGTTGAGGGCCTCAAGAGCCTTCCATTAGAGAGGGAAGGGACCCAAGTCCTCTTTCTCCATTGTGTATCTTTGGATTTCATCAATCAGACCAGCTTATATATTGGTGATATTGGTCCATTTTCATTTGTTTTTATTTTTGTTCCTATGCTCATAGTTTCCTTTAGTTTTTGTTTAATTCTTGTTAATAGCTTTATTGTTTTCTTTCTAACCTTTTACCTTACAGCTGTCATGACTAGCAGAGCCCAACTAGACATGTAAGCACTCACTTTTTGCTCACACAGCGATAAAAAGAGTGCAAACAATAAGGCTGAGGAAGCATGAGCTGAAAGTGATGAATAGCCAGAGGTCCAGTGGCAAAAACAGATGCCGATTTCAGAGAAGCCACATATGGAGCGTATACTCGAAAAGAGAGTGAGCAAAAAGACCAGGCGGAAGCAATACTTTGAGTATCTCGTCAAATGGAAGAACCACCCAACGGAAGATGCCAGCTGGGAAAGAGAAGCAGTGATACAAAATCATGGATAGACTGTGCATGAGCTCATGGATAGGAGCCCATGAAAGTTTTCAAGTTGAGGAGTATGATGCAAGAGCATCACCGACTCATTAAGCGAGCCAGCACATCAAGCGAAGAACAATTGGACAAACCAACCCAAATTTTTGAAAATGCTTTGGGATTTGTTGCACAAGTCTTTAATGAAGCCATTTATGAAGGCGCATTTGTATATTGTATTGGACCTTGAGCCTTTAAGCTCTCATCCTTTGGTAGATAGTCGACATTTAATTTAGTTAATGCTGGTAGATAGGATTTTTAATTCTAGATTTGATAGTTTAGAGTCCGAGAGGGAAAACGGTTATAGACACCCTCATTGTACCATGGTAAAAAAATATAAGAGTGGAAGCATTCAGGAGAAGAGAGGAGCAAGCAAAGAATAGTGCATGAAGAACACCCCTGTACAGGAATTTGAATTAATAGGAGGGAGCTTTGATTCAAACTCATGGTTTGTGTTGTTTTATCTATGTATTGATGTTATACTCATGAATGTTTGCTTTCCTATCATGAATTTGTGTTTATATGTTGTGCATGTGATTTCATGTTTCAACCTGAAGTCTGAAGGGGAGATGGAATGAGTTCCAAATTGTTTCTCTATCTGAGCCAGGAGATTCCTGCAAGGTGTGCAGTCGAAACCATCCACAAGGAGTGTGTTGATGGAGGCTCAGGTAGTTTAACTCTTGTTCTTATTCACTCAAAAGTGAGAGTGGGTTGCTGAAGCCGTGCAAGGAGTGCGCAGGCTGAAGAGTAAGTCTCATTCGTGAATCTGAGCAAGGAAATCAGGGACTGTTGTTGCAGGCATGCGCAGAGTCGAAGACATTCGAACACTTGAAGTGTTTATAGGTTTTCCGCAAGGAATGCGTGCAAGTCCCTCTGAAAGAATTAGAGTGGAAAATCTCAGGAGGAAGAGCACCTTCTTGATATCGTTAAAGGAGAGCACAGGAGGTTTGTACCGTGGAATGTTTGAGCAATAGTTGCAAGTGCAGGTGTTAGAGGGCAAGTTCTGAGAAGGAATACTTAGCCATTCTCAAGAAATTTTCAAGGAGGAAGGAGAGACGGTCGAGATTATGTGGAAGAGCTCGGGGAAATCCCATCAGCCGTTATATCTCAAGAAGTTACGCCGGGGTTAATCCCTAGGAAGCAGAGGAGGAGTCTCGGAGGAGTCATTGGGATATTAGAGTCATCGGGATTTTGCTAAGCAAGAGAATCGAGACCTTGTGAGTCTCGAAATCCCGAGAAAGGATCCTAGCCATTGATCCTGGCAGGACATGCATTAGTCATCAGGAGAAGAGTCGGGGTTCAGTTCATCGAAAATTCCAAGAGTGTGGAATCGTTGCATGTAGGAATCGTGATTCGCGATTTCCTGATAGGATCAGAATCGCCCATCTGCAGGGACGCGTGTCAGGAGATCCCGAGGAGTCGGGAATCGGGGAATCAGGGTTTTCAAAGTCAGAGAACTCGTGCAATTGGAACCCACGATACACAATTTCTCGATCATCGCAGGAGTGTGGTCATCGGCGCCAGAGAAAAGGAAAGGTGTTGGAAGGTCAACCCTCACAGGGAGTCAACGCCAAGTGGCATCAACATATCGGGTATCGGGAGTTGGAAGCCCGAGGAATTGGTATCGCGAGAAGCAAAGTCACGATAGTGCGAAGCCACGATATAGCAAAAAGTCTCGACAAGGTGGGATAAGGTTAGCGTTGACTGACAGTTCATCGGGAATCGGGGATTTTTGAGGTAAGTTTTCTACGACAGCGCAAGCGTCGATTTCCTGATGGGGAAATTCACGATAAGAGAAAGGAAAGCGTGGGTGAATATTCATCAGGTTTTGGATATTTGTGAGACCCGATCCTGTGAGTTCAGGACTCGCAGTCACGCGAGTTCCAATTTCTTGATTTGGAGTAGAGAGATCATAAGAGGCATTCTGTGGGTATTGAGAACTCCCGATAAGGGAGAAGAAGAGAATTTTAGTTATTCAGGCCTAAGGAAGAGAAGGTCCTATGGGAGCAGACGTGCCCTGGGTGGCGCATTGGCATCACTTGGTTTTGATTCCTAGATTTTACTAGCACGTGCTATTTTTTTACCCAAGTTGGCCATAGAATTTCTTTCGTAAGATTTCAACTCGATTACAATTGACCCTCCACACCATTCATGTAGAATGCAAGGCCTACCTCTAGAAGATCTGGAAGGTTCTCAACCTTTTCCTACCAACTCACCGGAGGGCTCTCCTCAACAGAGTGAAGTCCAAGATGTTTCCATTCCACAAGTGGAAAGAACTAACTCTTTAGAATGGTTCCGAATTACCAATTCGCGAGAGAACTTTTGACTTCCTCCCAACTCTATGAGACGTATTGTTCGAGTGAATTCTTCCGGTAAAATAGTTGTTGAGTCTTCTGGATTACCAACTGGACCTTTCACAGGACCCAAGGGGCATGATATTTTTTGGACTACTGGCATTTTTAGACAATATCTCTTTGGCTCAGGAGCAGGCATTGATATCACTGTCACACCTGAGCTACCCGAAACATCTGATCCAGACACAATACCTTTTACTACTGCCTATTATTTTCCTGGTTCAGACGCTTTTCCAGCCGACCACATCTTGACAATCCCCCTACAAATGGTCCATTACACAATGGTCCCAGATATTATGCATCCTCACACAGGGATTACGGTGGCTAGCCAAGCTCCCATTGGCATACCACTTTCGCCTAGATTCATCCCAACACTTCCCCCAGGATATCATGCATTGAATTATTCTATTCCTGCTCCTACACAAATCCCATTCAGGACTCCTGGCATTTCCACTCCTTCTGGGCACCATCCCATTCCTAGTTTCATTCTGACACTTCCTCGACCCCCTTTCAAAGGACCTCTTCCATACTCTATAAGAGGCACTGACCCTAGTGGCACCATCCCATCTTTCACACCTAATTACTAGATTCTTGTCGGTGGACAATTTCACCAAGGAGGCCAAACCCAATCCCCTTTTGCAGGAAAAATCCCAATTGGGATGCAACCCCCGATTGGACAACAACCCCCACCTACCCCACCCTATGGACAAAACATACCTCCATCCTTGGCCTAGTATTGGAACTATCTTATCCAAAATAATCCTCACTCGACTGGGGGGAAACAACCTCAAGATAACTCCTTCATACCCCCTAGTATAGGCCAACCATATCCATGTACGTCCAATCCTATTTGGGGCTTGAATTCTCTACCCCACGCCCCTGTTCAAGGGAACAACCCCAACCAATACAACCCCATAAATTACTTGCCTCCATACCATCAACCCAATTTCCCTGGATCTTCACATTATATGCAAACTGCTTATGGTCCCACTAGTATACCTACAAGGCTCCCTCCCCAAAGTCACCAGTACCCACATGTGAATAGAAAGTTACCCTTCTTAGCCACCTTGGACCTCCCTAATCTGTCGAGAATTTTAAATGATCTGATCCATCACTCTCTCAATGGCCCGCGATACCAGCCAAACTACGATCTGACATCCCTAAATTTGATGGTAAAACAGGAGAGGACCTGAACAATCATGTAATTACTTTTCACCTTTGGTGTTCATCCAACTCTTTTATGGATGACTCTATTCGTTTAATCCTTTTTCAGCGAACTCTCACAGGTTCCACCGTGAAGTGGTATATAGAATTACCATGAGGCTTCTTCACCGACTTCAACACCCTCACTATGGCTTTCCTCACCCACTACCAGTTACCGATCCACTACGAAATGGGAACTGAAATTCTGAGTTCTTTCAAACAAACCAAAGCCACTCATATCTCTGATCACATTCATGAGTGGCGATGGAGACGACGTCTCAACAAACTCGAACTTCTCGATCAGTTGCTAGCAGAGTGGTTCATGAAATCATTCATGAATGATATCGCTTGTGACATCGCCATGGGTGGAGTTGTCATAGAAGAATAGGCTATCAGTTGTTCTCAATACCTCGACCTTGTTTACTCACAAACAAGTACTCTTTATGACTTACTCCCTGATGCACCTCATCCTTCTAATTCTGCTACTTCAACTACTCCTGCTACTTCTCATGTAGCTGACAGTGTGATTGGCACTTTCCATGCCCAATCCCATTCCGTCCAAGCCTCTAGAAACAACCCCAAATCTGTTGCTTCTAATGTTCAAAATGCTCTGTCTCCTACCCCTCTCGTCTGTAAGACTTCTGAGGTGAACTCTGTTCAATCTACCCCCACCGGAAAAAAACAAATCCAAAAGAGGGAAGGGTAAGAATAAGGAGGATAAAAATAATCCACAATCTGAGAAGACCAAAACACAACCTGTTGATGATAATGATAAGCGCAAACCCTGATACCCTTGTCTTATCTGTGGCGATGATCACTACACTAAGGATTGTCCAAGAGGATCCGAGGTTACTAAGTTCCTTCAAGGGACCCCGAAACCGCCTACTCCAGCCTTGTTGTCACAACCCTTCCCTTCTCAACAACATACCCAATTGGTCATTCATGACCATCCTTCCCCCTCCACTACATCCTATGTCTTAATGTGTATAGGTGATTCAAAGAAAAATGACATCACACTTACCACTCGAGCCAAAGATTATTCTTCCTCCAAAGAGAAGGTTGATGAAATACCTCCTTCATTGGTCCAATCATCTCCCATGACTCCACCTACCAACGGTCCCCTTTATCTCGAATGACTGAGCCTAGATACAGTTCTTCACCCTCCCCCAAAGGGTTTTGTCTGAAAATCTGCTTTTAATCCTCATGCACGTGCTACCCATAACTACAATATTGTCGAAGATCTGGCCCAAGCACCATCTGCAATGTCAGCCCTTGAAGTCTTTCAAATTTGTCCTATACAAAGAAAGTCACTATTGAAATCTATTGGTGGAATCGATCCTATCGATAAAAATTTAATAATTTTTTACTTGGAAGATCACATTCCAAGGTTACCCCCTCAAATCGCATTCCAAATACAAGTTATTGTCTCTGACAAGAACATTTGTAGAACAATTATTGATGAGGGTGCCTCGACCTATGTCATGTCTATTACCTACTAGAAATCCATCAACTCTCCTCCTTTAATTGAATCCCACAACATGCTCAAAGCCTTCAATGGCTCTAGTTTTAAGCCTTACAGTGTCCTCCCTTCGTTTCCTATTACGATAGAAGGAAAAATGGTCAATGTTGAAGTGGAGGTCTTTGACACTCCTCTCGATTACAACCTTCTACTTGGCCATAGCTGGATCGATTCCATGCGTGCAATTATGTCCACTCTTTTACATGTCATATGTTTCCCACATTAAGGCAAAGTAATTATGATAGACGAATTGGCCTTCTTTCATTCCGATGCATGTACCAACAACATACCTTTCATTGCAAAACCCCCCCTGGATATGAGAACGTTGGTGTGGGTCTTCTTAAAGATTCCTCTTTGATGGGTACTTTCCCCATTCCACCACCTGATGTTCCACCTCCATTTGTCGCATCGATCAACATGATATCCACCTTTGTACTTTCCTCCATTTGTCCCCTCGATCAACATGACATCCACCTTTGTTCACGAAACCCCTATGTCTCATGACCCGTGGATAGTACCCAACCCTGGCGATCATCTTCGTTATGGTGATCAAATGCCTTTGAGTCCAGTTGAATCTACTTATCAATCCATTCAATTGTCAACCCCTTCTACCCCCTCTCTTGGTGATTTATCTCTGGATCCATTACGCGTCATTTTTCTTACCGACGAAATGGTTATGTCTGTTATGTCCATGGAAGATACCCCTTGGGACGATGGGCATCATCATTCCATTCTCTTCCTGGAACAACACACCATTGAGAGTTACCAACGGATCTTGACCTTGTTGGCCGTTGTCATCATTTCTACCATTCCTGAGTCTACACACGATATGTTCTACGAAGGGAACTTAAGTAATATCTCACCCACCATCCCCCTCGACATATCCATAAAACCTTGAGTTGTCGAAAATGTGCATATCGGAGCTTCGTGTTCCCATGATGAATTTGTCACCTACAAGTCTCTTTTCCAATAATTTCATGACGTCTTTGCATGGAGCTATGAAGAAATGTCGGCTATTGAACCCACAATTCTTGTACATGAGATTAAGACATACCTAGGCGCTAAACTCATCTAGCAATGAATTCGTCCGGTCCACCCACGTAAAGTAGCGGCTATCAAGATTGAAGTTGAGAAACTTCTCAAAGATGGATTTATTTACCCTGTGGCTCTAACTGACTGGGTTTCCAATCTTGTTCTGATTAACAAGAAACAAGGTACAATCCGCGTGTGCGTTGATTATAGAGAAATTAATAAAGCATGTCCTAAAGACAAATTTCCTACCCCCTTCATTGACTAGATCGTCGATGATTGTGCTGGAAGTGAAATATTCTCTCTGATGGATGGTTTCTCCAGATATAATCACATCAATATCGTACCCGCAGACCAACACAAGACCGATTTTCTTTGTCCTTGGAGCACTTTCGCCTACCAGAAACTTCCATTCGGTTTAAAGAATGTCGGCGCAAATTTTCAACGTGCTATGTCTTATGCCTTTCATGATATAAAGAACATTGTGCAACCATATATTGATGACTTACCATCTCATTCCATGTGCCGTGTAGATCATCCAACACACCTCCATGCCATTTTCCTTCGCTGTCGGTTTTACCATATACACTTGAATTCCCACAAATGTGTTTTTTGCGTAGAATCTAGCTGACTTCTGGGCTTTATTATTTCACATCAAGGGATCAGGGTAGATCCTTTGAAGATTGAGTTGATTCTCAATATTCCTCCTCCTTCCTCACTTCGCCAGCTACAAACTTTGCAAGGGAAGGCAAACTTTCTCCATCGTTAAATCCCGAAATATGCTAAGCTAACTCTTGGATTTACTCGACTGCTCAAGAAAGGTTCTGAGTTTGTATGTGATACCACTGCTGACAAAGATTTTGATGCTTTGAAACTGTCTTTAACTCGTACCCCACTACTCTTCCCACCTGATTACAGTCAGGATTATTTCCTTTATCTCACAACCTCGGACTACACCATTGTTATGGTTCTCATTAAGGAGGATGATTCTCATGATGAACATGTCATTTATTATTTTATTCGGAGTCTCGCGACTACCAAAACCAAGTATTTACATGTTGAAAAACTGGCCTTGGTCGCCGTCCAAGTTGTTCAACATTTCTGGCACTATATCCTTTTATGAAAGACTACAATGATTTCCAACTGCAACCCTATGCAGAACATTCTTACATGCCAATTGCTAGGGGGAAAATACCATAAATGGATCGTAATACTCCAGGAGTTTGACTTAGAATTTGAACATGCTAAGTCCAAGAAATACTTGGTATTTTCCAAGTTGATATGCCACCTTCCCTGTTCTAAGATGGAAAATGTAGTAGAGGATTCATTAGCCAATGAATCTCTGTTCCTAATCAGTTCTGATGACCTTTGGTATGGGGATATCATCATATATCTCCAGACCCAGACTTTTCGGCCCTATTTTTCTAGCACTGACCTCCATTGAATACGCTACTAAGCTCTTCAGTATATTATCCTCGGTGATACTCTTTATCGTCCTGGGATTGACTCTGTTTTTCTACGCTGCCTCACATTTGATGAAGACGAGAAAGCCCTGAATGAATTCCATTCTAGAGCATGTGGTGGTCACATGTCTAGGTATGCTACTGCCCAGAAGATCTTACGAGCGGGGTATTTTTGGCCTTCTTTATTCAACGATTGTATAATTGTTGTCCAAAAATTCCACTCTTGCCAAACCTACAACAACAAAATATGATCACACCTTGCTCCTCTACACCATGTGGTCTTCGTTGGTCCTTTTGCGAAATAGGGTATTCATTTCATGACATGTCACCCTCACTCGGTTCGGGGGCATGGATACATTATTGTAGCCATAGATTATTTTACGAAATGGGTTGAAGCGATGCCAACATTCGACAATACCGGAAAGACTGTAGCATTATTCATATTCAATCAAATCATTTCCCAGTTTGGTGTTCCTCAAGCTATCATTACTGATCATGGTAGCCACTTTAGAAACTTCATGATGTTTAAACTCACCAAAAAGTTGGGTCTTCACCATGAAAACTCAACACCCTGTTACCCACAAGCCAACGACCAAGTTGAAGCAATAAACAAATTTATCATTACCATGCTTCGATGAATGATAGGGATTCACAAAATGAGTTGGCACATGATGTTGTTTTTAGCATTGTGGGCTCACCGGACATTCACTAAGTCTGCTACCGGGTTTACACTTTTCCGATTATTTTATGGTCTAGAAGCCATCTTATCAATTGAATGTGAGATACCTTCTCTAAAACTAGTTGTCGAACTTCTCCCAAACATTTATGTCAAAGAAGAGCATCTGTTGTATCTCATGCAACTAGATGAAACCCATCGCGATGCCACCCTAGTTATAGAAGCCCAAAAGAAATGCATCAAATCTCAATACGAAAAACATGTCAAGCCATGCATTTTCTCTGAAGGTGATCTAGTTCTCCTTTGTGAACAAGATCGGGATATGCTAGGAGCCCAAAAATTTGAAGCTATGTGGAGAGGTCCTTATATCGTCAGACGAGTGTTGGAGAAAGGAGATTACGATTTGGTGGACTACGATGGTATCCCTTTGAGTGAACCTAGAAATGGGTTGTACTTAAAGAAGTACTATGCTTAAGATCACCTGTGCATGAGTGATTGTATTTTATTGTATCATACTTTTTGTGTGTTACTTTAGTATGATTTTTCATTATTTGGTCTCTTCCCTCAATCGCTTATCTTTCTTTGTGCTTGGTTTCCAGATGTCGGAGTCTTCGCTACCCCACATTGGATTCGTCGATGGTGCTAGTCATAGTACTCAGAACCTTACTTCTGCTGCATGGGCAATTTATGCACCTACAAACCAAATTATCAATCGACGAGGTGTGTGCCTTGGTCGTGCAACCAATAATATTGCAGAATATAGCGTCATCATCGAATGGTTGATTGATGCTATTTCACTTTATATTCACCACCTGGTTATACGACTCGATTCGCAACTAGTAGTACTACAGTTAAGTAATGACTATGCTATCTGAAGTCCTACTTTAGTACAATTATATTTATGAATTCGTCTCTTGGAACGTTATTTTGATTATATTGAATATCAGCACATTCCTAGATGTCTAAATACATTGAATAATGCCTTAGCTAATTATGTGTTAGATAGACATTTGGGACATTTATGAACCAATCACACATCACATGTATTATAAAACACAAAATAAGTCGACAGAAGCCATATATATGTATATAACGATCAAACGCTTTTACAAAAAGTTTATGTCCAAAGATCAAAATCTCAAAATATGAAGCCCATAGATTCCACAAAATAGCATCATGGATGACGCTCACGATAACATAAAACTGCTCAAGCTACCCTATGGATCATTCGACTAAGAGACTCGGACATGCCCACAGTATGGCGCTGATAACGTCTCGGGATCTCCCCAATAACGATGTCCAGAACATCTGCAGTCAACCCCTCTAAGTTATGTTCCACTGCCTCGTAGTCCTCGTCATCCCATCTTGCCACTGGAGCTGCTTCACCTCGCCTCTAAATAGTAGACATTCCTGGAGGTCGATACGGCCCCACATCTTTTTCATCAAAAGAAATTTTTTGATTAGTCCTTGGATAAACATAAAAACATTTTATATAATAAAATTTACAAAAAAAATAAAAAAGAACAAAATGTGTACTTCTCACCTAATTCACCCCACTAAGCATCCTCAGGCAAGAACAAATCCAGATCTCCTCAAAAATCCAAACCGACATATGTGTAGTCATTGATCATCAGCATCTGGGGCCTCAGCCAGTCAAAAAATGAATCATTATACTTGATTATAGTCCCAGCTATGTGTCGAGCCATGATGTTACACCACCTCAGCATCCTCCAATCCTTTATGGCCGGTAAACCCCAATCTACCTATAGTCACAGCAGTGGGACCCTCTCGAGGAAGAATGACACCAAAAGTGACCCGTACCCGAACTTCTTCAGGTTACCCCTTCTACACTTTGTCAGTTGCCTCTTCATACTGTGGAGAACCATGTCTGACCAGTTGAAAAATCGAGGCTCCGTGCACTCTATTGCATATTGAAAATAGGTCTTGAGATCCATGTGCGGAGCGACGCTCCCAACCATGCGTGCAATGGTAAACAAGATAGTCTATAGGGTCAAATATTGGACCCCCCAAATGACAACCTTACCCTTGCTTCTCTCTTCCTTGGGAACACAATATCGGTGAACATACTCGCTCATAGGAAGTCCACCGCCTCCACCTCCGGTTAAAGTAGCATGGTATCCACGTCATGACAACCTAGTCAGAAAATAGATATCCTTGATATCTAGTGTTAGCGTGTCGACCCCTACGTGAAATAACTGTTGATCCACATCCCACATGTGGACCAGGTACTCTAACAATCTGAGTTGGGCTCTCATGCCCGGGATCCTAAAAAATTTTAAGAGCCCACATTCCCGGAGTGCAGTGACTATACCCAGATCATTCCTGGAAATGGCATAATCCTCCTCATGTTCTATTTCCCTCCATTCCAACATCATGATGGTCAACACTTGCAATGGAGCCATGAGAAGGAAGTCAACAACTTGTTTTAACCTCTTGAATAATTTTTATTGAGCAAAACCACATACAAAAATATATTTTTTGGCCCTCACAGATGAAGCTTTTGCATAGTGCGAGATTCTCATAGGTGCACTGAAGCCCACTTGTGAAAATCTTATATTCTCGTAGGTCCTGAATGGCCCACCTGTGAGAATGCTTGAGCATGCCCACCGACCCTAAAATGGACTCAAAACTCTAAAAATGCCACTAAAAATCAAAATTAAACCATGGAAAAGTTGGAAAATCAGGAGATTACCTCATTGCCTGAAACCATTTGCCGAATGATCGCTTGTACCTCCCGCAATCGAGCAAAGAAATTTGGGGAAAAATGAGGTATGTTGGACAAGTTTTTGACAAAGTAATAGTGAAATGGTAAAAAAGGCTTTTTCACCCATATTTTTTCACTTTTTACTATTTCTTGTTGATTTTTTATATTATTTTTATTGCTTTGCTTAAAAACCCTAATACCCTAATAGCCTTGCAAGTATGGTTTTTCACAGATACAGTGACTTCAAAGTCTGAACAATGGTGTATGGGTATTTTTTCTTTTTTTTTCACATGTATGACTACTTTTTTAGGGTTTTTGTAGGAAAAACCTTGAGCTCAGTCTTCGTTCGTTCTCGCACTCGAAAATACATGAGAACACAATAGAGTATAATTTTTCTCGTCTTTTCGTACTCGTCATGGTAACATGAAAATGACGAATGCAAGGGAGTATCCTTTAAGTTCTTTTCATGCTCCATAAAAACAAAAAGATTGTCGAGCGATCTTGTTCTTTTCACGCTCATTAAAGTATTTGAAGAAAACGTTCAACGGGCAATAGTTTATCACTTTTTCGGTCTCGTCGGACTCATTTACGAAAAAGGAACTGGGAGAGTTCTCTTTAAGTGTTTTTCATACTCTCAAAACATGAAAGCCCCCCGAGTTTTCTATCCTTGGACTAGTTAAACAAACATTGAAAGACCCATAATGGGACCAAACCACTCCTTCCTAGGGTTCATTAAATGTACTTCGAGGGAATCGTCTGAAGGATGATCTTACATCGACAAGCATATGTTATCCTCCTCAAGCTTGTGTAAAAATAAAGAGCTACTCATCAAAAATGTTGGGGGAAATTTTGGGAAAGGGATGTGTTTTCATATTCGCATTAATGGCAGTAAGCGTCGCTCTTGAAAATGACACCCCCTATTCGTCATTTGAATCCGGGTTGGAAAATCCATTTGTCTCTCTTTCGACTTGCTACAAGATCATATCTTGGGTCATATTTGAGTCAGTGCTACCAAGTCCTTTGTCGTGTCATTCATATGTTCAAGAGATGTTCAAACGAGCCCTCCATTGAGTCGGCCATCTACAGTTGTCCATTCTTACTATGTCATCCTTCCTTGTGTCTATTTAAACTGATATTCATACTTTGGTTCACCCTCAAAATATGTGAATTATTTCATGTCATTGATGGGGGATACATCAAGGCCCTCCTCTGATGAGTCTTTTTCCATCGACTCCAACTCATTATCCAGGAATAAGACTTAGAAATCATTCAATACCTTGGGACCTGCATGCCTTAATGGCAGGTCTCTTTTCTTTCGATAGGGGTTTCACATCATTGGTCCCTGATCAAGAGATTCCATTGAGTGTTCAACTTCATCTCATTCATTCACATTTGTTTGGATTGTACTTCGGTACCTTGGGAGTCATTGACATCAATCGTGATTTCCCTCGCACTTATTAACGGTTTTCATCAATGATCGGTAATCGAGTGATTTCTACCATGTTTGACTTCAACACATGTAATCACATGGCTAGATTCGTACTTTCAGGTGACGGGATTGAATACCCTGGGTCTCATCTTTTTTATTCAGGCTACGATGGAGTATGCATAATTTGTATCGACACATAGATCCACTTTGTATTTCACATGTCTATGTCTTAATTTGAGTCTTCTAACATAGATCCACAGTGTATTCCTAGTGGCTATGTAGCATTTTGACACCATGGATCCACGGTGTATGATTGGTGGCCATGGTCTGCGTTTATTATTTCATTCATTTGTGATATGAGCATGGGAATGCCTACCTCAGAACTGGTATTATATTATGCAGATGCTTGGTTGTTTATAGGTTTTCGATTAGGTACACTCCTTATTTCTGACACACACACACATTTTACAAAGTATTTTGGTTGTCACGAGTTCTAGCCTCATACTTTGGGAGGCATTCTATTACACATTATTTTGGTCACTCTATTGATGTCTCTACAAGTTATGTGTCCAGGATCTCATGAAGACGTTTTTCTTGAGAAACGTGACTATTGCTTCTTCTAAAAAGCATATTTTTAAGATGAGTTCGCAGGCTGCCTGTGTTATAGGGTGCGAAAATCCTTCATTCTCGCAGGCAACCCTATACTTGGAGTGTGAATTGTTCACAGTTTGCTCTATAGGTAGGGTGAGAACCTATTTTAAAGCTTGGAAAAGAGAAGAGGTTACGAAGGTTCTAGAAGGGAATCTTCTAGAAAATGAGTTGGCATTCGCATGGTTGGCATCCTACTGACTTCTCATATTTAGTGGGATCATCCTCATCCTTTTAACCATCTCTCCTTATCCTATATAATGAAAGGTTTCTCAAGGAAGAGGTTAAGCAAGATGGAATGAAAAATTGATGAAAGAATTGTGTGAAGAACTCTGTTTGGATTGAAGCTTGAAGGCTCTATTTGTCTATCAAGTTGTATTGGATCTTCTTCATGCAAGTGTAGAGAAAGTGTGTGTGTTGGAACCAAGGATCACTGAAAGGAAGCTTGCGACATCAAGGTGATCTGGTTGTATCTTCTACTTTCATTTAATATAATATAGCAGCGTGTCCCTTTCCCATAAAATCTCTCTTATTTTATTGCATAACCCCTTGATCATATGAATAGGTTGACATTGAATATACTTTGCTATCTTCACTTTGGTTGGTTTGTGTTGTCTTGGACCTGATTTCACAAGAGCACCAGAGCGAAGTAGGAACAATAGAGAACTAAGGAAGTGATAAAAAGGTATGTCACTCATTCCTTCTTGGTAGTAGATTCAATGATTGCAACTTAGAGAAAGAGTCATGTCCTGTCCTGTTTTGTTCTAGATCTAGGTGGATCTAGGGAGATCAGTTAATGTCCTCACCTATCGATTTATCCAATAACACTTGATGAAGCCATTCGATGTTGTATGGTTGTGGGTATGGTGTTTTCAGAAAACCCAACTGCTTGATGACCTTTGTTGAGATGAGGTTCTTATTTCTTCCACTATCAATAATAAAATGTAGTGGGGTCCCCTTCACCCAAATATGTGAATGGAAGAGGTACTCCCCTCCTCAAGATCCTTTGGTTCTTATGGTTGGATTGGTGTGGTCGTGACAGTGGCAGTGGGTTCTTCATCAATGGTTTTTCTCCTTTTATTATTGTCTAAATCAGAGTCTGAGTCGGGGTTCAGCTCTGTTTCTTTGAGCTTGACTACCAATGACTATTTTGAGTGACATTCATCAATATTGTGCCAAGGTATTTTTTGGAAGTCACACCACTTCATATTGTCCTTTTTCATCTTCTCGTTACCCTTCTTTTACTGCGGCTTGGACTGGTTGTCTTGAGGTTGGTTATTCTATGGATTAGGGATGAATTTACCACATTTTGGTTGTTGCATATTTTCAGACCCAAATTCTCGCTTGTTCTGGTGCTTAACTTTATGCATGATTTTGACAACATATCGATAAGTTGCTCCTAGCGATGAGATGTCCAAAAAATCCATTTCAGTTTGGATGTAACTATGTAGGGTCCTGCAGTATTTTATAAGTAGATGTCACTTGGATTCTTTGATACCTATATTAGTGTGCAAGGTATGGAAGGTATTGGTGAAATCTAACACTGGTTGGCCCCTGTCTTGATGTAGTGTAGTCCATCTCATGTATTGGTCATCATAGTTTCCCACAAGGTAATAATACTCCTTGACCACATCCATAAAAAAATCCCAAGTGGGCTCGGCCCTAAATATTCCAAAATCCTATGTGGAATTTTTCTCCCAGTAAGTTTCCCACCAATATTTGACATGGGGGAGACCCTTAAGGAGAGAAAAGGTGATATTTTGTATGTCGAAAAAATTGTGAAAATAGAAATAACTTTCTAGAAAATTTAACCATTTTTACAAAGAATTTGCATCGATATGACCTTCAAATACAGGAATATCAAAATTAATGTGTACCTTGAATGGGGAAGTGTCTCCAAAGAGACTTCTTAATGAAGACGTGCCTATTATTTTTGACAATCGTTGAAGGATTTGGGTAAAATTATCCAACATCTTGTTACTCTGTTACGTGAGGGATTCTACGAGCAATAGCTTGAGGGGATCTTATGTTCCCTCATCTCTCTTCTCTTCTGCCATGGAGGCTGCTTGGGTTGGTGAGATCAGTTGTCCTCAGGAGAAACTATCTCAAGACCCAACTCTCTATACCCTGACCTCGTCAGGGACATGCACTAAGAAATGAAAAGGAGTAGCCTGCTCTGATACCACTGATCCAAATGATTTTGGGAACGAAATGAAGGTGAAAATATAACTATGAAATATACAAATATATTGCAATAAACACAGAGATACAATAATGCATGATTTTAAAAATGACAAAAATGTACAAAAACTGTAAAATTACTGAGTGAATGAACTCGCTAGAATGGTGGAATCTTATCTCTAAGAAGAGATGTGATGGCTACGCTCATTCACAAGAATATGATGATGTTTATAATAAGGTTCTAGACGCATTTTTAACCTAAATAAAATCCAATACCATAACCTCGGAAGATGAAACGCCAAAATTTTTGTCGGCCTCGATGGGGGGTAGTTGATACGTAAACTTCCCAAGGGCATAATGATTGTATACGATCTATGTTTGGAGTGCACGATAGCTCATTGGAAAGGTCTATCCAAGGGATACACATTTTTTCATCATACTCTATATAAATCCTACAGTGTGAGTGTGGTGGGCCCAAAAAACGTTGTTTAGGGCCTCAAAACGGCCCTAGACGTTTAGGACACAAAAAGATGTAGAAAAAATGCCAAGGTGTAAACCCCTATTTTGAGCTAGTGGAATAGGTGGGTGGCCACCGATTTCTTCCTGGATCACCTATTTAATGGGTGCACATTCCAATGTCTACACACATTCCAAGGGTGCATGGATCCCGAGACATAGGTACGGTACGGGTACATTGAAGTGTGTGCCAAAGAAGAAGCTAAGTTTATGTGTTGCATATATTTGTGTGCCATGAGGTTCTTTGTCCAAACATAATAAACTTTATACTCATTTTTCTCATTTTTCCGAGAGGATTTCAATGGTGATTTTATTTTTGTGCTAAGGGGTCATTTGTGAAATTCTTAGTCCATATTTTCATTAATGAGTGCCATAGTGCATCATCTGGCGTGTAAGGAGGGTAAAATTGATTTAGTTTAGAATATGGTCGACTTTATACTAATTTTTCTCATGATTTCCTAAGGAATTAAATGATAACTCTATATCTGAGTTTGAGCAGTGGATTAAAGAGAGTCGATAAAATTGCCTTTGCAAGTCCATATTGTAATGTTACATTTTGAGATTATGAGAAGCAATCTCACTGTTTGAAGGGAACTTGGAAATAATGTAAAATATGTCATTAATATTCTATAACTTGAGTTCTTTTATTTTATTTTATGTTATCTCATAATTCTTCAAATTAATCATCATTTTATGATATTTTGGAAGCACATCATTATTTTTTTGTAAATCACCTCAATACGATCAAGAATTATTCTGAATCAGTTTAGATGTTATATGTATATTTTGAAGGAATAAGTGCATCTAAGGATTTTCATATCAAGTGGTATTGGAGCTAGTTTGACATGTATTTTAAAGTTGTTGATGTGACGAGGTCAAGACTTAAGATTGGTGAAGGCTTTGAAGACTCTTGTTGAGAGGAAAAAATGATTAAATCCCTTGTGAAGTTAAGTTTTCAAAAGAACATTAACTGACAAATTCAAAAGGAGAATTCTAAATTAAGGATGCAGCTACAATCTCTCGAGGGAGAGAAGCAGAAGTTGCAATATAGACTAATATGTCATCAGGAATTCCATAGAGGTATTTTTCATGACTTGGAAAGGAAGTTTCATAACAAGGATTAGGTATTGGAACCCTCAGCATCAATTCATAAATAATGGAAAGCTGAGGATGTAAAGTCTCTGATGCAAGAGAAACTACCTCTTTCAAAAGGCATGATGGAGAAGGATGATTCTTAATATTATTCTTTTTCCTGTCAAGATGGAGAATGCCCAAGAATGACTGGAGTAAGGAGAAATTTAGATGAAGAGGTCCTTCATAAGAAGTTATACTTACCTTCCAACCCAAGGAAAGGTAACATATGTAAGACATCTCCAAAGAAAGATGTGCATTCTAAGGAGGAAATGAAGACTTTTCCCACTAGTAAATGGTATATATATCCATTTTCTTCCTGTGTAACTAGTAACCATGATATGGATAAATGTTGAAGAAGACAATCCATGCAAGAAAATACAACCAAGAAGAAAGATAAAGGTAAAGGTCATTTCTCAAAGCAGAGGAAAACAGGGAATGACAAGAAGGGATCATGGTTCCAAGAAGGGAACAAGACACTATGCTCTTATTGTGGTAAGAGTGGACATCAAATCGAGAAGTTTTGCACATTGTATCCACACTTATGTCCTAAGCAAAACCGAAAATATGTAAAGGTACTTGCAAGAAGATAATCAACAACCCTAAGTGAATCAACAACCCCAGGTGAAGTTAATAGTCTTGCAAAAATACTTGAGAAAGAATAATTCCTAATGGATGCTATTAACATAGTGATATATGAATACATAGAGGGATGGTTCATGGACATTTTCTCAACTCACCACATGACCGGTATGAGATCAGTGTTTCTGAATTTCTCATAGATCGAGACAGATTTCTATGTAGGATCTGGAACTAACACCAAACAAGAAATCAAAGGGTTTGGATATGTAAGATTCCATATCGAGTCGGAAGGATTTCTGAGAATAAATCATATATTATATGTTCCAGATTTTAAATTTAACCTACTCTCAGTTGCGACTTTTGAGGATGAAGGATATGTCGTTGCATTTTAGAATGGCCAGGCACTTTTGTATTCAAGTGAAGCTATTCAAGACGCAAAAATAGTACTTGGTGTTTGTAAGGAGAGGTTATATAGGTTACTTGGAAGACCTGTAATATGGTCTAATGGTTTCTTGGATTCAACATCAGATTCAGTGTCAGATTCAACATTAGTGTCAGAGGCATTGTCAGACATAGGAAGTTGTGAGACTCCTTCCAGTACTAAGGAGGGGACAAGTCCATAAATAAACCATCCATCATTGTAAATATGTATATTTGTAAATTTCAAGCGAATATCCATATGTAGGTACCTCCTAAGTCTATTTCTAATGTTGTATTACAAGGCTTGTAAGCCACTCATTGTAGATTATAAGAGTGACAAGAATTCTATAAAATTTCTATACAGCCACCTTATATGTTGATAAGAGTGAGAGGAATTTTGTAAGAGAATTTATATATAGCCACCTTATATGTTGTTAAGAGTGAGAGGAATCTTGTAAAAGGATTTCTATATAGCCACCTTACATATTTTTTTAAGTGAGAGGAACCTTGTAAAAGGATTTCTATATAGATTCTTTGTTATAGGAGTGAGAGGGATCTTATAAAGATTTATAAGCCTTTATACAATAATATATACAATTGTATTGTCTTGTTATCAGTTAAAGGGATACATATGGATCGAATTGTCTAAGTTAACATTCTTATTCTAAAGTACCAAAGGAAAAGGAACAAAAAAAGGATGTAGGCAATTGGAACATGTAGATCGAAAGAGGGAAGAGCATCAAAGCTATGTAAATCTTCCTAGATCTAGTAAAGGAGAAGTAATCTTCTTTATAAGAGGATCCATGTTATAAGAATATTAAATATATTATGTCATGTTTGTGTAGATGTATACTTTGAGAAGAACCATTTTAGACAGTACAAATGTATACAAAGAACATATTTAGAATTGTTTTCAAGGAAGAAGAGAAGAAATGAACAAGGAATTCATTCAAAGACTCCTACAAATACATCAACATTACAGGAACAGTGAGTCCAAAAGGGCAAGGCATAGATCAACATTCAACTTGGTTTCATGATGGCCGATATAGACTATATTCAGTGGGAAAGGAGATGGGAGTAGATGTTGAGTACAAGATTCAGATTTAGATATTGTAGAGATTCAGTGAGTAGACTTTAGTTATGAAGGAATTTATGAGCCAAAACTGGAGCTATATCTATATTAGCGACAGTGCTAGAGGCCAGAGTCAAAGCCATATTTCAGAAGCAAAGAAAAGTACACTAATCTAATATCTAATATCTAAGATCCAAGATGAAGACTTAGTCCCAGAATATTCAGCAAGGTGGAAGACCGAAGAAGCTTCATCATCACTAAGTTACTAGATAAGAGCATTACAGTAAGATGGAAGAGTGAGTAAGAGTTATCATCACTAAGTTGTTGAAATATTCATACTTTTGGGGGACCAAAATTTTTTCAGTGGAAAGGTGTGATCCATGAATGCTCACAAAGGTCTAGGAGGATCCATAATACTCACAGAGGTCCAGGAGGATCCATCAAAGCTCAAAATTTGGTTGTCTCAAATGCTCTAAAAAAATACATCATTATCTAGAGCTTGGGGATAGCTTTCCAACGTCGTAAATATCACCTGAAACGGATTTTGTATGCAAATGATATGTCCGATCAAAGTTCAGGTCAAACCAGACAAACATCAAAAACCAAGTTACCAACTTAACGAGAACTATGATCTTAAAACGAGAACTCTGGCCCAAAAAACCCATATTTTTGCAAAAACAAACATGAAAATGAACCTCCAAATCGAAAAGTGGTGCTATCGGTAGCACCATTTTTTCAAACGGGATCAAAATTACAACATTCTCAAGCATGGCCTTCAAAACTCTTATAGTAGGTCAAAAAAACCTTAAAATCAACACCTAAATAAAAAATGATGTTACATAAAGAAAAATGTTTTTATCAAAACGTTAAAATTAGAGATATTTTGAAAACGTATTTTTAGTAGTTGGTACCATTAAAATCAAAACCTCAAAATCAACCATAAAATTGAAAAGTGTTGCTACCGGTAGCACCCATTTTAAAATTGGGGTGTTAAAATGACACATTTTTTTAAAGTGGTAAAAGAAATCATCATTATTGTAAGCAAAATCATAAAATCAACCTTTGAATGCTTACTTTTAAAATCTTAATTCATCACCCCAAGCACAATATAATACATAATGCCATGAAAACAATACATTTAAAAATATATATTCAAAACCCAAATTTGAAAAATAAAACATTAAAAAAAGGTGGAAAAAAATTAGGAAAAAATAAATGTTTTTTTCTAAAAATGAATAAGAAAAAATCCCTTAAAACATAAGGAAATAAAAAAATGGCAAGAAAAACATAAAAAATACTAAAAATAAGTAAAAATTCAAAATAATTGTTATCACTGAAATTTCGTCCACAAATGGTTACAAGAATTCAGCATCGCCAAATAGTTATGAGGTCACCCATGGACCAAAATTACCACAAAAGCATTTCCAAAGGGTAAACAACTATAAAACCAGTGACAAAATTAAAGTGTGCTATGACTACACAGGGCGCACGTGCACATGCGCAAAAAAAAAACGCAGGAAAAGAGAACATGTGCTCGATGCACGACTGTGGTCGCTAAAAGCCATGCACATGTGAAAATGGCACATTTATGAGAGTGGTCGGCCTCCCACCCACTTCTAGTTCAGCTTCCAAGTTTATTTGACACTCAAATCTAGACTGGATCCAACTAGGTGGCTGGTCAAAGACCTAAAATGCCCTAATTAGCCTCTTTCCACACTACAAGCTGGTTGCACAATACCTCAAAGAGATGTTATAAAAAAGGCCATGGGTGCACTTCATTTTTCAAGGAATTTCATTAGCAAAGTTATTATGCCACTATTCTCTTGAGGAATCCTCTATTCTCATCAAGAGTATACTAGCATCATTGCATTAGGAAATCCATCTCACCTCTTGAGTGGATTTGTTTGGAATTCTTTCACCATTTTCATTCAAAGTTGTAAGAAGAGCTTATTTGTGGGGGTCCAAGAGCCCTCCCTTGGAGGAAGAAGGGACTCATAGTCATCTTTCTTCTTGGTGTTTTCTTTCACTAATATCAACCTTACCATTAGTGACATGGGTCTTATTGTTTATTTTTTCCTTATGTCCCTATACTCATTAGTTTAGTTGTTATTTTATTTCTTATTTTAATTCTTAGTTGTTCTTTTATATTTCTTTCTCTAACCCTTTTCCTTAAAGTTGTCCTGCTTAGCAAACCCAACTAAGCTTGCAAGCACCTCTGTTTGCTCACTAAGGTGACAAAAGAGGCGCAACAGATTGGCGACTCCACTGGGGAAAGGTATCAATTTCCTACCCCATTTGGGTTTTTCTAGCTCTTCTTTTAGTTTATTTAATTTGTAGGTGCATTAACCAGCCCAAGCTGACCTGCAAAACATCCAATTCCAAGTTGAATTGAGAGAATTCAAACCAGAATTTTCTTCACGGCCGTGTGTCTGTTGTGCATGGATTTTTTGGCCCACAGATGTGCATCATGTGCACATGCGCCAAAGTCAAAATATTGATCTGTGCACCTGCGTCCAAGAGCTCATTTCGGTCTGCACACAGGCGCTTAGTGCGCCTCTATCTACACTGAGACCCATGCACTTGTGCATAAAACTACAGATTGTAAGGTTTTTTGTGATTTGGGGAAGGCCCCTAGCCTTCTTAAAAGTATTTTCATGCATGTTTTAAGTTGCACCACACTTAGTTCCCTCTTCATATAAAGGGATTAGTCAAAACACATAGGCTCTTAGGGGGTTTAAAATCACTTTTTCCTCTTTTTGCTTTCATTTTTTCATATGGATGGCTTGCTTTGGCTAAAAGTATAAGTTGGAATCATTGGAAAACATATCTAACTTGCATTGGGACAAGAATTTGGATAACAATCGCTTATTATTCTCTTCTCTCGCGCTTCCAAGCGACCTTGAGATTCAGAAAAAGATTGTAGGACAATTTCATCTCCCTTAAAAAGATTAAAACCTTTAGGAGAGGACAACAGCCCCTCTTGGGAGTCCTCTTAGTTTATTTTTTAAACACATATTAATATTGTAATGGGCCCATACATGCCCACATGATCACAATCTAGGATAGTTTCAAAGATTTTCTTAGATTAAATCACAAATAGGGAGTTCAGGGAATAGTAAAGGACCCACATGTCCACATGCTAGCTTCCTAGGGACTTTTGAATTATGCAAGGTTGTACCAAAGGCACTTAGTTAATTATGTAATCAACACTTGTATGGACCAAGCGAAGTCCACATGTAGCAAGGTGACACCTAAATTCATTAAAACATCGGCACACTTTCACTCATTCACACACAAAAGTCACTTATCACTCACATAGTTTTCTTCTCGAAATGTGGAGCTCAAAGTAAGTTTCCTCCAAAGGGATTCTAAAACACCCCACCCTCTTCCTGAAAAAACTATCCACTCCCATTTAATTTCAACGAGTTTGGTTCACACCCCCAATCTCTCAAACAACCGCATATAAAAAAATTCTAAAAACTCACTAAGTTTTCCTCCACAGGAGGTACCAAAAGAAATTTTTTAGTCTAGGTAGGATTTCGGGGATAGGCATCCAAATAAATCCCCATTATCTATTTCTCTCATTGTCAAAACAATAGAAGTTGTCAAATAGGGAACTGAAAATCCTCCAAGTCAAGTGTTCATAAGACCATAAGGCAGGGAGATACCCGTGAAGGGCTGAAGGCCGAGGTCTGGTTGTTCTATGTGTCCCCCCTTGAGGCACCCACCTCTTGGATGGGATCCATCCCATGACCTATTTCTTAGGCCAAAAATCTAAATGTCGCACTTTGACCGAGGTACCTAGTGACCAAATTTTAGGACATCTACCCAGGTGGCAATTGTGGGCTGCAATTGCACCTTGATCAGATTTTGTGTGGCTATTGCGAAATATCGCCATCTCTTTTAGGATATGCCCCCTTTTCCCCTCATTATAACCGATTATTTCATGCTTCACTAGTTTCTCTTCCGGTGACTTCAGACCCCACTGTTGAGTACTATTGGAAGGTCCAATGCTATTTGAGAGGAAGGAGGTTACGTATTTTAGGACACGAGAATTTGTTTTCTTTGAATCCCCACACAGACAAAACCACCTTATCCACATATATGCTTCTTTTACTTTATGTATGATACACTTCTAATTACATTTTGATTGAGATATATATTGTGCTAAGTTCAAAAATTGCAACAAAGGATCTTGCTTATTTATTACTCTCACCACCATTCACACACATTCACTCAGCTAGTCAGACATCATAGGGGACCTATAGAATCCCCATCATTCCAGACGCTTGCTAAATCTCCCTCCTATCTTAGGGGGATTCCTGGTCTTGCCAACTCATCGACACCACCTTCTCACACTCCAGTGAGTTCCACTGTCTTAGGATTAGCTTTGCTTGGTTCCACATTACTTGGGTCCACTTCCCAAGGTCTTATGTCCACTCACTCTCCTTTACACGGAAGTGGGGGGCCAACTTCCTCTCAAGGGGGAATTACCAACCCACCTAGTCCCCCTCAAGGGTCAGGTTCACAGAACACTCACACCATGGCTAGAACTAATCCTCCACCAACACTCCTAATGCCATATTTGGCCTCTCTTAACATACCAGATCTAAGAAAAATCACAAATGATCCGATATTGCATGACCCCACATGGCCTGCAATGCCCACCAAACTACCTTCAGACATCCCTAAGTTCGAAGGAAAGGAAAGGGATGACCCTGCCAACCATGTCATGACCTTCCACCTATGGTTCTCTTCCAACTGCATTATGGATGATTCCATCAGACTACGATTATTTCAACGCACACTCACTGGCCCATCAACCAAATGGTATGTAGATGAAAAATTGGGCTCCCATGTGACTTTCGAGTCCTTGGTCAAAGCATTTTTTACCTTCTTCCATTTACTAATCCACCATGACAATGGTATTGAACTACTGTCTAATTTCAAACAAACCTCAACCACACATATCACTGATCACAGTCACGAGTGGCATAGATGACGTAGTTTGTGCAAAGCAGAAACCACCAAACAACAGTGTCTTGATTGGTTTCTCATATCACTTATCTCTCTCCTCGGTAAGGATGTAGCTTCCACCTTACCTCAATCATAAGAATAAGCCATCAGTAAGGCTCAACAATACGACCTCATCTATTCATAGTCAGGGTACTTGTACACTATACTTCCTGATCTCCCAAAACCTGTGCCATTTGGCCAAGACAAACCTGGGATGTCTCACTCAGCAGACGAACTAATTGGTAATACCATGCACCACAGTCCACAACCCCAATAACCACCAAAATATGACACACCTCAATATCCATCGACATATGGGGGCACCTCTTATTACCCCCCACTCCCTTATCAACAACCATACCCTGTTGCTATGCCTCCACCCATCAGTGGGCCACTGCCAGCACACCCCATACACCCACCTATCCAAACAAGTTCTGGTACCCCCTCTACCTCATCTTATACTCTAATTATTAGCGAAAATGCCATGCCTTCCTATGTACCTTATGGATCATTACCTTGACAGAATCTGTACTTTCCATTTTCTATTCCTCCATAACCTATGGCTCCCCCACATCCTCATGCTGGGGTGAATTTTGTTCAACCCTCTCTCGTTCAGCAATATCAAAATTTTGAACAGTTGAATACGGAAAATCCGACCCACCCGTTAAATAATGCCAAAAAGAAAGGAAGAAACAGGAACAATAACAACCCAGGTCAAGGCAGGAATCAACCCCAGTAGAACCAACCTACTGGGGGAAACCAGAACTAAGGGAATCAGAACCCCTAGGGGGGAAATAAAAACAGGCGTCAAGGGAGAAATAACAATATTATTAAAACCACCTTCCCTTTTGCCCTTTGCGGTGATTTCGGTCATTATACTCATCATTTCCCCCAAATCCCTGATTTTAAATAGCTGAAAGACTCAGGCAGTCTACCACATCCTCCAACACATCTTACCCCTCAGTAGGCCCCACAACAATACGTACAAAACCCCCCCCCCAGCCATGCTACAAAATCCCATTCCACACCAAGGTGTGATGAACACCCAAAAAGACACGCAGCCTACCCCACCTCAGTTGGGACAGTATCCCAATCCAAACAATCTCACATATCGTACCATCCTCCTAACCAATGAGGAAGAAATCCTTCTGCAAACACGTAGTCATCAATATCGTGCACCCGCTGAGTCTCCTCCCATTCCCCCAGAAACAATCCCCGCACCAAAGGGACCCCCGTTGGTGATCCCTCACCCTAACGTAGAACCACCTCTTCGCATCCCTCGCATCCCATTGCGTAGGAATGTCCACAACCCACAGACTAGGGTAGCTCATAATTACATTTTGGTTGATGACTTAGCACAATCCCCAGTTGCCATGTCAGTCTTAGAAGTCCTTCAAACTTGTCCCACTCAGTGGAAGTCATTACTTTTTGCCTTGGGGGCAGCCGACCTCGCGGACACTCGACTCATCAAATTTGATCTCGACCGCAGAGAACCTCGCCTCCCCGCCCTTATCGCTTTTCAAATCTCGGTGAAAATTTGAAACATAACAGTTCATCGGTGCATCATCGATGAAGGTGCATCCACATGCATTATGTCCAAATCTATATGGAAGAAACTTGGTTCCCCCGAACTCATACCATCTGCCATTACCTTAAGAGCTTATGACGGATGACCATCGTCTCCTGAAGGACTCTTCCAAAGTGTCCCCGTAGAAATCAGGGGCAAGACCATTCTCATCAACATTGAAGTTATTGATGCCCCACTTGATTATAATATCCTGTTCGGTCGTAGCTACATGTACGCTATGAAGGAAGTTTCTTCTTCCATCTTTTGAATGATGATGTTCCCCCATAATAGGAAGATCATTACCATTGACCAAGTCTCACATTATGAGCCTAACCCTTCTGCCAACATCGATAACATTCTCCCTCTCATCCACATGAGTCATGACACATACCCACTCATCGAAATGGGTCCCGGGATTTTCAAAGACTCGTCATTGTTAGGAACTTACCACGGCCCGCCACCGCTTCTTCATCCTTCCAATCAAGTATGTGTCGTATCATCCAATGGAACTAACATAGAGGATACCCTTCCTCCTAGGGCAGCTTCTATCATATCTGATGTCCCACTAGTCGTAGAGATCCCCCCTCATGAGCCTCCTGTGAACTCGTCGACTCCACCAGTCCACTATTTCACCTCTCCCCAAGGCCATATCCTAGTTTGGGAGACATTTCCCAAAGCCATTACTCAAATCCCCTTCTTTTACCCTCCACTAGGCATACAATCTTTCCAAGTAGCCGCAGCGCTTACCCTCCCTAATATGGTGTTGGCAATTCTAGTTTGGTATTTACATCCACCAGAGATGGTCCCTTGGCCATCCCTTCCTCCCCAAATGGAAGGAATCCCCATGATGATTCCCATACTTACTCCCACCATACCCTCCACACCCCCACTCACTACCCTCCCTTCCATAGTTGGGGGTAGGCGAAGGAAGAAAGATCCCACAGCTCCACTTCCCCCGTGCATCCAACCTCCTTGCACGCTATGTGAGAAATATGGACACCAAACCAACAACTGCCCATCTCTACCCAAGTTATGGAACCTGATTCCACTCAATCAAACACCATCAATGGACGCCACTGTAGCAAGTATTGTTGCCACCTCCCCTCACTCAAGTAGTAAAGGGCTGTGAACCAAATTCACTTGCGCTATATGTTCATAATATGGCCATTATACACACCATTGCCTAGCACTGCCGCGCTTCCGGCAGACATTAGTCGCAGTACGCAAAAGCTTCTAGAACGAACCTAATCCAACTATATCATCCCTCCCAAAAATCACAGACATCCATTATGTCACACCTTCAGTCAATGAACGTATGAGATGCCCTTGCTCTCTATGTGAATCCCTCGATCATTTTACACATCAATGTCCTATGATCATTGAATATAGGCAATGCCAAATGTCCCTGATTCAAACTCTGGTGCCTCCTACAGAATCAATGGTTGAACTTACCTCATCACTCGAGATTCTTCATATCATTTATCCTGAACTCGAGGAACTCCTGATGCCTCCATGGTTCTTGGATGACTTATCCAAGGATTCACCCCCAAATCCCCCCAATTCTCCCATTCATTTCCCTATAGAAATATCACATCCAACTACCACTGGTACTCCTCAATACTTCGATATTTGGTTTATGTCGATCGAACAAACACAATATCAATGCATCATTCCCCCTACTTCTTCATCGCCAAGGGACAACCACACAATGACAGTCACTGATATCTCTCTTTTAGACCCCTTGTATTCCCACCAATTTCACTGTGACAAGTACATACTCGAGGAAATAACCACTCCCGACTACCCCTGGGATGCACTACACCACAGAGTGCTCTTCTTTTCACAGGAAGCCTTCATGCCTCGTAACCAACACCCCATATACGCAGTCAAAACCAGGGATTTTATCCCATCAGGGCATATTGACTGGTTCAACAACCCCATTCCTGCCCCTGATGCGTTTGAAGAAGGCAACATGGTTAATATTTCCCTAACCATCAAAATCGATATTTCCATAAAAAATGGAGTCATCGAGGAAATCACCATTGGCATCGCTTGCACTCCTCAAGAAATCACCACCTATAAAACCCTCTTCCAAGAATATCGGGATATTTTTGTCTGGTCATACAAAGAAATGCCTGGCCTTGATCCCTCTATTATCGAACATCGCATCGACACCTGGCCTGACATCACCCCAGTTTGTCAAAAACGGTGACCGCTACACCCATCCAAAGCAGCAGCCATCAAAGCTGAGATTGAAAAATTACGCTCGAATGGGTTCATCTACCCCATCGCCTATACATCATGGGTTTCCAACCCTGTAGCCATTAACAAAAAACAGGGCATTATCCACGTCTGCACAGACTTTTAGGATCTCAATCATGCATGTCCCAAAGACAACTTTCCAACGCCTTTCATCGATCAAATTATCAATGACTGCGCAGGCCACGAGGCTCTATCCTTCATGGACAATTTCTCTGGTTATAATCAAATCCAAATCCACCCAACCGATCAATACAAAACTGCATTCACTACCCCTTGGGGTACTTTTTCATATCGTGTCATGCCTTTTGGCTTAAAGAATGCTGGCGCAACCTTCCAACGGTCTATGACATACATTTTTCACGATCTGGATCATATCATCCTTGCATACTTGGACGACCTCATAGCCTGATCCAAGAAACACACCCAACATCTTGATGATTTATGGATCATCTTCCAACAGTGTTATCAGTACAACATCCGCTTGATCCCCTTCAAGTGCGTGTGCTACGTCACTGCAAGGTGCCTCCTTAGATTCATCGTTTCCGAAAGTGGTATTATCGTGGAGCCCCTCAAAGTCCAAGCCATCACAGAAATTCCACCTCCCTAGAATCTATGTCAACTCCAGAGACTACAAGGAAAAGATAACTTTCTACGACATTTTGTCCCAGACTATGCCACTCAAGCACACAGTTTCCTTCACTTACTACACCATGACATCCCATTTCACTGGGATGAACATGCCCAAAAATCATTTGACGATCTTAACATGGCACTCTCCAACACCCCTTTAATTAGTACACCCAACTACAATCGCGACTATATCCTCTACATATCAGCATCAGTTGTCTCAGTAGCAGGAGTTCTCGTTCAAATCGGTGATGACGATCGTGAGCATGTCATTTACTACGTTAGTAAGAACCTCTCAGGGCCACCCTTGAAGTATAAACATGAAGAGAAACTAACCCTTGCAATCATCCTCGCATTCCAGAAACTGCGCCATTACATTCTGCTTCGCACAACTAAGGTCATAGAGGATTCCAACCCTGTGCAATACTTTCTCAACCGTCTGCAAATTAATGGAAAATTTTCCCGATGGATCATTATCCTTCAGGAGTATGATCTCAAATTTTCAACACCCAAGAGCAAGAAATCCCTCATCCTCGCCGAACTTGTCACAGCTTTCCCATCTGATACTACCAGTGCTCCCGTCAATACCGACTTCCCCGATGAACACATCTTTTACATTACTTCAGATGATCCTTGGTATGGAGACCTCCTCTTCTACCTCCGAACCCAAAAGTTCATAAACCACCTCTCATGAGATGATCGTCATCGTATTCTCCACTAGGCCCCCTGCTATATCCTCATCAGAGATATCCTATATCGGCGAGGGATCGACACCATACTTCATCGATGCTTGACTATTGATGAGGTCGATAGAGTCTTAAATGACTGCCATAGCGGCGCATGTGGGGGCCATCTTTCAAGAATATCCATTTCTCAGAAAATCATCCGAGGAGGTTATTTTTGGCCTACATTGTTTCACAATTTCATTCATGCCATGAATCGATGTGAGAAATGTCAGCTTTACGCCAACAAAGCACAAGCACCACCTGCACTTCTTCACCCAGTCATTACTGTCAGCCCCTTCTGTAAATGGGGCATCGACTTCATGACTTGTAATCCCCCATCCAGCAATGGACACAAATACGTTGTTGTCGTAGTCGATTACTTCACAAAATGGGTTGAAGCTATGCCCACCTTCAAAAATACCACTGATACTACAACACATTTTTTCTTTAATCACGTCATATCCCGCTTTGGAGTACCACTCCAACTAGTTTCCGATCATGGGAAACATTTCGAGAATGAGATTTTTGTCGAACTTTCATCTCAGTTAGGATTCTCCCATGAGTTTTCCTCACCATATTACCCTCAGTCTAACGGATAGGTTGAAGCAGTTAACAAGGTTTTCAAGACCATGTTACATCACATGGTTAATAAACATAAGACCAATTGTCATCATATGTTATTTTCCACGCTATCGGCTTACCGAACAGCCATGAAAACAACCACTAGTTTCACACCATTTCATCTAGTCCATGGGGTGGAGGCCACTCTTCCCATCGAGTGCAAAATTCTGACCTTACGCATCGTAATTGAGTTATTACCTGACACTGCTCCAATGGAGCAGTTCTTGCTGACCTTAGAGTCCCTGGATGAAGATCACCGATCTTCATTACAGAACAATGAGGCAGCTAAAAAATGGTCAAAAGCCACCTTTGATCGCCACGTCAACCTTCGCTCGTTTCACGAAGGTGACCTCATCCTTTCTTATGATGTCTCTCACGATACCTTCGGTCATGGAAAATTTGAGTCACTATGGCATGGCCCCTACATTATCCAACATTGCCTCACCAAAGGTTCATACATCCTGGCCTCTCCCTCAAAGAACCCGTCAACGGGTTATACTTAAAGAAATTTTACACCTAAGCATAGTCATTCTACTTTAGGTTATTTCTTTTATAGTGTTTTTAATCTCTTTTACACACCTCACATCTAAACTATCATTTGTGTTATTGACATATGCTTCCTCCACCGGCCTACCACATCAGTTACGCCGACAGTGCCAGCTGTTGGACACAAAATCTCGCTTCAACAACTAGGGCCCTCTATACTCCCTCACATGAAATGCTCCACTCTAGTGGCATATGTTTGGGTTCAGCAACCAACAACCAAGATGAATACATTGTCATCATTGGCCTCCTCATCGATGCCCAACATCATCATATCCATCACCTTAGTGTCTTTCTCGACTCTCAACTAGTCGTCCTCCAGCTTAACAATGTGTAGTGCATCCACGATCCTTGTCTTTTTTGCAAATACCTGCAAGTTAGACTTTTATATCGACATTTTGATTTCATCACATTTACACATATTCCAAGACAAATAAATCAAATTACAGACAATTTAGCTAACATTGTGTTAGATTGACATATATTACACCTCTACACATACATAAAAATATCAAAAACATGTCACAGCATATATAGATTAGACATCATCAACACATTAAAAAGAACATGTAAAAATCACATAGACCCCAAAATGTATACTCATATATATATAAATTGGTCATCAGTGCCATCAAAATGTTTACATACCAAACATCATCTACATAATCCATAGGTCAGTACAACACATCAGTACAAAATGGGCTCACCAACCTATATACAAAGTACAAAAATAAATAGAGCACCACCTCCTGCTCCTCCCTCAGGTGGTGGTCCACCACCCACTACTGGTCCCTCCGGACCAGGAGGTAACCGTCCAGTCATAGCAGCACCTACTACTATTTCTCACCACACCACAGCCCACCACGTCGGTGGCACTCCCACACACTGCTCCAATATTCCCTCATCCTGGATATGCGACCACATGCCCTCAGGCACGCCCTATAGCATCGCCTCCAGGAGGCGGCGAATATCCTCAAAATCTACTCTGGCATCCGCTGGAGGAGCATGTGATGGCCCGGCACCTGGGTCATCAAAATGGCATCTCCTCGCTGCTCTCTCATCAGCTAGGCTCACCTTGGCATCCTCATGTTGATGTCTCTCTCCTGCTCACGGCCCTCCCCATGGTGGTCTCCCCATCTCCTAGCGAGCCAACGCTCTCAACAGCTCAACCTTGTGCCTGCGAGGTCCCACATCTGAACATACAAACAACCAAATGATAGTATCAACATCTATACAAAATACACATGTCAGGATGTCTCAAACAATCAATATATCAAACTCATAAACATACCTCAGTGATCAAACACCTCCCCTGGAGGTAGCACCATGTCTGGATCACCCCGGAAGTCAACACTAGCATATGGATATTGCAATATAGCCTACAACATCTGCTACCACACCTGCTCTGCCTCAGCCGTGAAAAAATGGCCACCATTGCCACCACCATGGAAAACCAAAATAGTAGACCACCGCCTTAGTCGTGGCTCTCGCACCCGAGAAGTGCCCAATAAAATCCTAGGGTGCAACATAGGCACCCTCTCCAAAAACCAGGAAACCAAGATAGACCCAAATGAAAAATCCCCAGTGTCAGTAGACCGACATCTATCCAGCTACCCCACCATCTTGGCATGTAGCATCAACCCCCAGGAAAAGTGCTCTCCGACCAGTTCCCTCCCCATAACACTCAGTTGACCACCACTGATCTGCTAAGTCGTGAGGGACCCATACACCCTCACAATCATCACCGCTACACAACAATGCGCTAGAGAATCCATCGCCCCAATGTTCATGATGGAACCCAACATGTAGTTCTCCATCGCGCAGTACCTCCGGCCCAAAGTCATTAACAACATGTCCGCATGTAACACCGGCTCCGTTGGTAGAGGCATTCCCTGAAAAGGGAGCCCAATCAAAAAGTATATGTCCTCCACCACAGTGAAAGTAATCTACTCTCCTCACACCATAAATCAATGCAGGTCTGGACTCCACATCCATATAAGAAACTGTAGGAGATACTCCTACACCCATATCAACGGGCACTCGAAGAACTTCAACAGCCCACAGGCTGCCAAAGTCACATGAACCCCCATCTTCTCAATAGCCATGACATCTCTCAGCTAGGACTAATCCCTCTCTCGCCAGTCGACTAGCATCGTGACAAATGATCACCTGCAGCCACATACCACAGTCCTAGGTCAACCATATTGACCATAAAAAACATTAAAAGATAAGTTTTACACCCGTCAACCTTGCCCCCAAGGCACGGCTGTTTAACCCATAGGCGCACACACATGCGCTCCTGTTCACCTCACAGGAACGCACGTATGCACGCATGTTCACCCCAAAGGTGCGCACTTAAGCGTGCCTATCCATCCCATAGGCACGCATGTGTGCGCGCCTGCTCACCCTATAGGGGCACCTCCATGCGCCCCTGTCATGAACATAGGTGTGCATCAAAGCGCTCATGTCCACTACACAGTCATGCACCCATGCATGACTGTGTAGCAAACAGGAACAGACATCATGCGCACCTTTGTCCCCCTTATAGGCTCCCCCATGCGTAGCTATCTGGATGACAAGCGCACACTCATGCATGCATATTTCCAAATTTCTCGTGCACTGGGGGGAGCACACCCATAAAACCCTCTATACGACCCTCCATACAGACCCTTCTCAGAAATTGAAACTCTACTTCTATGCAGGATGACAAGACTACCAACCTGAAGCTCATTGGTCCTAGATCAACTGCCCCATTCTCCTGGAATCGCCTAATATCCTCTGAATACCTCTCGTCCAGTCACTCTGGCAGCAAGTACAAATGAGGTGGCAATGTGGGCCCTACCATTATATATAGGCCTTTCCACCAAACTTCCAAACACCATTATATATAGGCATGTAATCATTCTCTCTGAATCTCAAATTACATCTCCAGTCATTGCCTCTAGGATCCCCATCTCTAGCTCTGCAGTACCGACACCTCCATTGCATCTTAGGTACTATCACCCGGTAGCCCTCTTACCCACATGAGTTGTCCCATTCATAGCAACCTTTTTCACTTTGACACTCATTATTTTTTTTTAACCCTTTAGGGATGGGAGTCTCGATAGTCTTACATCATGTCGCAAATCAACCACATACTCCTTCTCCTCATTTTGCTAGCTTTCCCAATGGACTCCCAGGTTCTATTTTGACTGCACCTCTGCAGTATCATGAACCCTCCATTTCATCCACAATCAGTTTGCCTCTCTGCAAATTTCCCTCCATTTCATCTACCTCATACAAACACCCAACCATGGGGCCCCCACCTTCCACTAATTCTCCAAACTAATGGCGCCCTCACTGGCCCAACCATATTACATTGGGGCACCCGTTTCTGTATTTGTACACTCATCCCAAATTATTCTTTATTTATTGTAAAAAACCTTTATTTCCAACATTTACATACCCTTTTGTCGTCACCTTTGGCGACCTTCTTCCCTTTTTGGCAAACACAACCCATGTCGCCCTTGGTTGGGGCACTCCTTATCATATACCCTTGTTGACATTGTCCATATATTCTAAGCATCCCACAGGCCACTGACCTTTTCCCTCTGAGTTTGTTCACTTTGTCCCACCTCTGGTACAACTTATCCCCGGTCTTGTTGTCCCCCTAACACTTGACCTAGTTGAACGGTTGCGGCCACTTATACCTCACACATACCCCCAACCAAGGTAAATCTTGAGTCTCCATACATCTTGATTTCATCCATGTACCTACTTAGTCCCTAACCTCACCTAGTATATTTCACGAAGCTCTTTGCTTCTTGGAGTCGCATCACCCTTTTTGTCGACATCAACACAGTTTCTAGAAGGGTGACAATATCTTGACTCTCATTACCTTTCCAATGAGAGGTCTCAGATGACACAGGGAGAACCACAATTTCTCCCTGCTGTCGTTGACCCCCGTAACATTCTACTTCAACACTTTATCATATTATGGTGGGTCTTACTTTGCGACTATTGCAGTTATCTCTTATATTTTTCGAAGACCTCTAAACTTGGTTGGGCTATCAATGCCTATAGAATCCATGATATCTCTTACAGATGTCTATTCAGAGTATGTTCCTCCACAGAATTGTCTTATGCCTTTATCACAACCGCCCCCGAGGGCGTTGTAGTTGTCTACATCAACACATCATTCCTTTTTGAGTTACATGACACGAGCATGGGTAACTCTTGAAAATCCCAATGGGTAACTCTTGACAATCCCAATGGGTAACTCTTGAAAATCCCACTATCGCTCTCTCTTACAACGACACTCTTAGTAGAAGAAACATTGATGGATTTTGGCTATACATATGCTCCTAACCTCATCCATCAGGGGGCATCTGTTATCACTGAAATTTCGTCTGCAAATGGTTACAAGAATTCAACATCGCCAAACAGTTATGAGGTCACCCATGGACCAAAATTACCACAAAAGCATTTACAAAGGGTCAAAAACTATACAACCAGTGAAAAAATTAAAGTGTGCTATGACTACACAAGGCGTTCACGCACATGCGCAAAACAAAAATGCAGGAAAAACGCACATGTGCCCGATGCGCAACTACGGTCGCTAAAAGTCGCGCACATGTGAAAATGATGCATTTGTGAGAGTGGTCGGCCTCCCACCCACTTTTGGTTCAGCTTCCAAGTTGATTTGACACTCAAATATGGACTGGATCCGATTGGGTGGCTGGTCAAAGACCTAAAAATGTCTTAATTAGCCTCTTTCCACACTACAAGATGGTTGCACAATACCTCAAAGAGGTGCTATAAAAAGGCCATGGGTGCACTTAATTTTTCAAGGAATTTCATTAGCAAAGTTATGCTGCCACTATTCTCTTGAGTAATCCTCTATTCTCATCAAGAGTATACTAGCATCATTGCATTGGGCAATCCATCTCACCTCTTGAGTGGATTTGTTTGGAATTCTTTCACCATTTTCATTCAAAGTTGTAAGAAGAGCTTATTTGTGGGGGTCCAAGAGCCCTCCCTTGGAGGAAGAAGGGACTCATAGTCCTCTTTCTTCTTAGTGTTTTCTTTCACTAATATCAACCTTACCATTGGTGACATGGGTCTTATTGTTTCTTTTGTCCTTATGTCCCTATACTCATTAGTTTAGTTGTTATTTTATTTCTTAGTTTAATTCTTAGTTGTTCTTTTATATTTCTTTCTCTAACCCTTTTCCCTACAACTGTCCTACTTATCAAACCCAAATAATCTTGCAAGAACCTATTTTTTTCTCGCTAAGGTGATGAAAGAGGCGCAACAATAATATTAAAAAAAATTAAAATTAAAAACATATTCAAAAAATGTTAAAATTGTTGATTAAGGTTGGTTGTCATTGATGTTAGCCCTTGAAGAAATACCTGTAGCGAAAAGGTTTGGGTAATGTAACCAATAGTGTTTGATGTAAATATGAATCATTATTTTTTTTTCATGGTTGATAAGAAGTAAATATGGATGAACTCCAAAGTGGTCCCCTTATGGTGAAAGCCCTCATGGGAAGATGCTTTGTGGAGTAAGAGAACCCATGCTTA
>ML792791.1:391823-408332 GCA_009831015.1 Picea engelmannii | reverse complement strand
TATATATATATATATATATATATATATACAACTTTCCTAACCTCTTAAATCAACACAAGCTCAATTGGAATTATAGCATTGAGAAAAGGATTATTGGGGGATGGAAAGATTATTATGGGCTTGAAAACAATTGTAAATCAACTGATCTTTGGAGTTGGATAAGAAGAAACTCATCTTTGAGACTCTTGTTACACCTGTTATTATTTATGGATGTGAAGTCTGGGGTTGTAGTATCTCTCGTGAATCTTGGAGAAAGATAGAGAAAATACAAAAGAATTTTATAACCTATAATCTCAAAATTAAAGGAAATACACCATATCCCATCCTCCTCGTAGAAACAAGCCTCTCCCCCATTGAGAGAATGGCTATGACTAGATACCTAATGTATAAGAACAAGTTAAACAACATGGAAGAGAAGAGGCTACCTAAAATTTCTTCAAAATAAATTCATAACCACCATAGACTCAAGCGAGGATGGCATAAAGACGTCTGGTCTTGGCTAAACTATTGGGGAATCATGGAAGAAACCATTTTACAGAATAAAGATACTATTAAAAAAAATGTCAAATCAAAATTTAAGGAAAAATGTGGTGTGATAAAGAGTTAGAGGAAAAAATAAAATTAAGGTATTATAAAGATGTAATCAACCCTAATCTAGAAGATCAAAACTATCTATCTGTTTTGCGAAGTGTAAAGAAAAAAATAAGCATTGCTAATATAAGAACAAATTCTCACGAGATCCATAGTGAAACTGGGCATTGGTCAATTCCTAAAACTCCACGAGATGAAAGAGTGTGTCACCTTTGTGACATTAAGAAGGTTGAAGATGAAAATCACTTTATCTTAGATTGTCCAGCCTATACCCATATTAGATCTCATTTTCAAAATATTGATCACACTACCAACCTTCATAACCTCTTAACTCAACAAAAGTATGGTGATCTTGGAAATATTCTCTTAATTCTTTTCGAGCACAGAAACAAAATTCTAAAGAATCACAAGTAGTCATTTACCCTCTTAAGGTCTGATAGACCAATTAGGTCTTGGTGGACATTAATCATCATCATCATCATCATGTTGATCTTGGAAAGCTTCTCTTAATGTTTTTCAAGCACGGAAACAAAATTCTAAAGAATCACAAGTAATCACTTACCCTCTTAAGGTCCGATAGAACAATTCGGTCTTAGTGGATGTTAATCATCATCATAATCATCATCATCATCATATATATATATATATATATATAAAATTAAAAACATATTCAAAAATTGTTAAAACTCCATAAACTAAAAATTTATAATAAAAAAAAAAAAACAAATTAAATTAAAATACACACTTTCATTAAAAATTTAAAAAAAAGGTCAATTTTTTTTATATATATGATGGTGATGGTGATTAAAATCCACTAAGACCGAATTGGATTAATGTTGCGGTTAACTCAAGGTGTAGATCCTAGTTGGACCCACAACCTATTTAATGGGCATGCATTTCAATGTCTACACACATTTTGAGGATGCATGGATCCCAAGATAGAGGTATGGTATGGGTGCATTGGAGTGCATGCCAAAGAGGAAGTTAAGTTTATGTGTTGCATAAATTTGCATGCCATGAGGTACTTGTCCAAACATAGTCAACTTTATACTCATTTTTCTTTTTTTTCTAAGAGGAGTTCAATGGTGATTTTATTTTTTTGCTAAGAGATCATTTGTGAAAGTCTTAGTCTCGATTGTTGTTAATAAGCACCATAGTGCATCGTTTGGTATGTAAAAAGGGTAAAATTGAGCCAGTTTAGAATATTGTCGAATTATACTCATTTTTCTTAGAAGTTTGCAATGAATTCAATAGTAAACTCTTTATCTAAGTTTTAGCAGCAGGAGTAAAGAGAGTCCATCAAATTGACTTTGCAAGTCCATATTGTAATGTAATTTGACATTTTGATATTACGAGAAACAATCTCACTATTTGAAGGGAACTTAGGAATGAAGTAAAATATGTCATTAATATTGTATAACTTGAGTTATTTTATTTTTTGTTGTGTTATCTCATAATTCTTCAAATTAATCATCATTTTATGATATTTTGGAAGCACATCATTATTTTTTTGTAAATCACCTCAATACGATCAAGAATTATTCTGAATTAGGTTAGATCTTATATGTATATTTTAAAGGAGTAAGTGTATCTAAGGATTTTCAGATCACTTGGACTTCCCAGCACCCTTCTTAGTCGGTTTCTTGGACTGATTTTATTGAGATTGACTCTCCTTACTTTGTCCTTAATTTTGTGAGTTAGGGTTTCCTTTACCATGCTTTTGTTGTGGCATATTTTCAAACCTGAACTCCTTCTTACTCCACTGCTTGAATTTGTGCTCGATTTTGACTACATATCAATAAGCAACTCCTAGTGAGGAGATTTCTAAGACATCTTTGTTTGAATGTACATGTGAATAACATTGTAGTGTACTTAAAAACTAGGTTCCCTTCAAAGTATTTCATACTTGTCTTTGATCACAAGGTATGAAAGATGCTAGTGTACTCTGGCACCATTTGGTCTCTTTTATAACATAGAGTTGTCCATCTCATGTATTGGTCATCATAGTTTCTGAAAGTGTAGAACTCCTCCTTGAGGGAATATACAAAGGTCGCCTGAGTGGGCTCTCTCATGATTGGCGTAGATTCATTTGTGGTGTACCTCTCCCAATAACCTTCCCATAAAGATCTGACATGAGAATTTTCACTCTTAGAAAGTTATGGAAAGAGTAATAACCTTCTAGCAAATTCAACCATTTCTCTAGAGCATCTACACCTATCTAACCTTCAAATAAGGGGATATCAAAATTGACTAGCACCTTGATTGGTGTCACACCTCCGAAATGGCTTCTTGTTGAAGATGCCTCAACCACCATCAATAGTCATTGAAGGATCTGAGTGACGTTGTCCATCATATAATTCATCTATCACATGAAGTATTCTTCGAGAAACATCTTGAAAGGATATATTGCATAGTCATCTCTCTTTTATTCCACCATGGGAGGTCACTTGAGCTCACGAGAGTGATTTTCCTCAAATAAAACTAGCTCGAGACCCAAATATATATAACTTAACCTCATTGGGGACATGCTCTAAGAAACGACAAGGAGTAGATTGCTCTGATACAAGTGATCTAGATTATGCTAAGAACAAAATGAGATACGCATGAAAATACAATAGAGAGCACACAAATATAGTGAAACCAAACTTATATTAATTAATAAAGTGGAAAAATAGTATAGAAAACAAACTAACTAGACTGGTGGTAGCTTATCTCTGAAGAGAAAGATATATTGGTGTTGGATTACTGAGAGGGGGGGTGAATCAGTAATAGAGCAATTTAATCCCTTTTCACCATAAAATGCAAGTGTTATATCAATGTAGCATTATCATCCAATAGTTGCAGAGTAAATAAACAATGAACAAACGATCAATCACACACATACACAGTACACCAATGTTTTACGTGGAAACCCAAAGCGGGAGAAAACCACAGAATATTTTTTCTTATATTTGTTTAAGAATTGTATTCATTGGAAGCACCAAATTCCTTTGTTTTCCAGCTGCAACTGGAAGGAGACTCCATCCCCCTAGTTTCTCAGGCTACAACCTGAAGGAAGTTCCAACTCCCCAATTCTATGGCTACAACTAGAAGGAGAGTACAACCCCCTATGTTCTCCGACTACAACCAGAAGGTGGATACAACCACCTTTACTTTCCCCGTCCAACTGCCCTAACATATAAGTAGAATGATGGAACCACTGTCACACTATCACTGCGAGATATACTGTTGTAAACCTATACCAATCAACCTACACCAAACAACCTGTACCATTAACCTGAACCATGCATCAACCTGTAACTCAACCTATAATCAACTTGTACCATAAACAAGTGCATAAACCATGCACCAACCTGTACCAAACAACCTATAATCAACCTGTACCATAAACAAGTGCATCAACCATGCACCAACCTGTACCTCAACCTGTACCATGAACAAGTGCATCAACCATGTACCAAACCTGTACGAATAACCTGTCACAACAACCTGTCCAAATAACCTATCAAAAAAACATCTCTCATCAATATTATCAACCAAATTATATCTACTCACCAAGATCAATCACCAAGACAACTCTCAAATATGTGCATAAACCAAGCATAACACAACAACTCATAATCATCACCAAGATCAATATGTTCTTCTAATAATATACCAATACAAGTATGCTACATCATCCATAAACCATGTGTCAACAATAATACTAACAAGTGCCTCCAACCATGTACCAAGTATGTACCAATCATGTATCAACTTCTCAACAACTATGACTCATCAATATGTACCAACAACATCAACTATACACCGCATGTATGTGCCAACTCATCAACTACTTGTCTCAACCGTGTACCCAAAATGTACCTCAACCAAAATACCTCATCAATTTCATCATCCAAATCTATTTTGTAACTCTGTAATAGACCTAGTGTATATGATCACATACCTGCAAACCTTCCTTAACTTTAACAACAAGAGACTAGCATTTTCATCAAACTTCACTTTAGTCTCACATGACTAGTTTTGGATTAGTCACCAACCCTAACTTGAAATAATCATAACTATGTACCTATAATGAATAAATATCTGAAAATAGTACACAATGTTCTTCAATTTGTTTTGTGCAAATCCTGTAAGTGTCACTACTTGGAACCTCTCGAAAAATGAGTTATAGAAAAAATGGCATACCTTATTGATTTTTGGCTTATTCTAGAGAGCGAAATTGTAGAGCGTTCCCCACACATAATATTTGTTGTATGGATCTAAAAATTGTACATAGAATACTACAGACTTTACTCTAAACAACACATTTTGTCTTACTTAATTTGGATCTTTTATGAAGATGTTATGATGTTTTTACCTGAAACATATGTTTTAGACTAGTTTCAGGACTATCCACAAAACCTATTTCCCACGGAGTGTAACTCCAAAAATACAACAACCCACAAGCTAGAATTTGTACCACAACGACTTGGATATGTTTCCTCAATGGCCTCCCAATTTCACGGTCTGAATCATTCTAGAAAAACATTTATTTCTAAAATGGTGAGATGACCTGTAAATAACATACCTTAGAAAGCATCATCAAAAGAATTTATCCTCCCTTGAATTTCGACCTTCTTTACTTCACCTTCCCTCTAAAATTCGGCTTAGATATCCTTTGGTTACCTCAGTCACCTATAGATTTTCAATATGCTCAAGTGTGATTAAAATGAGAGAGCCTTTCCTCTTATTTATACTTTCATGTAGCTTCCTCAAGGGGTTACCTTTTAATCATCTTAACCCACTTTCCTTATTTTAGGGCTAACCCACTTATAACCACTTGTCCACTTAGTAATTTATCCATTAGATTTATTATTTAAATAATTTATTTTGTATTCACTTTGACTTATAGTACACTCATCACTTCACTTTATTATTTACCTTCTAAAATATCTTAAACCACTTTGACCTTTTGGGGATTCTAGAGTTCCTCTGATGCAACAAAAGGTGGCTTTGCAGGCTATCCACACATTAGAGTTCCTCTGATGCAACAAAAGGTGGCTTTGCAGGCTAAGGCATTAGATATGTCCATGAAGCTAGAAGAATCCCTTGTAGGAGAATCCAGTCTAGGTATGAGCCATATTTTCAACCAATTAAGTAGTTTATCTTTATTGGTTGAAGACATGAAGAAGGACAAATGAAAGGAGAAAAGAGAAGACATTTGGTGTATCAGATGTAAATAAAAGGGCCATAACAAAGACCATTGTCCCTTATTTAATGAATACTTGGCCTCTAGAGCCCCTAACCCTTTGAAACAGGCTATTGTACCATGGTGCAAGGTATGTAGAACCAGACATTGCCCCGGTGAATATTATTATATGAAAAAATATGTCCAGACACCCACCAATATTTATTGTACATTCTGCAAATCTGTGGGGCATGATGAGAAGGATTGTCGGGCTTATGACCTCATGCATGAAAGATCAAGGGATTCATATAGAATTCAAGGAGAACTACAACAATAAGGAAATGTTGTGCAATTCAACTCCCTATAAAGAGGAAACTTCAATCCTCGTGGTGGGTTCAAAGAAAGAGAATGAGGAGGAGGCATGGGTCGAGGTCGAGGCCAGATTATTTTCTATAACTGCACCCAACCAGTAGCTATTGTAATTCATTTGACCATGTCATTTAACACTGTCCAGTATTGTTCGCTAAAATTTAGGAAAGACGAGGAGGAAACCAACAAGTCCAACTAATATCAGTTGAACCTTGCAGTGAGGAACCCATATTCATTGTTATTAGTAGAGGAGGCATTGTCACAGGAGAAGATATGGAGACTCTAGGAAAGACTACAAATGTATCAGGGATCAGAATAGCTTCAGAGAAGGTGCCATTGTTTGATCCAAGGAAGGAAAAATACACTTTTGAAGAAGCAAGGAGATAATTTGTAGGAGAACAAGATTTTTCATATAGGGCACAACCAGAAGTAAAGGAATGTGAAATGCCTCCAGCATTCGATCAGTCTGTCCCACTTAGGCAAGGAAAAGTGGTAAGCAAGCTTATGGACTTCTTGTATACTTGTATCAATTTGATTAAAGATGAAAGAGTTGTGAAGGAACTACAACACCTGATAAGACAGTATGAAATTGGAAGACTAGATCCTCTGTTGAGTAGAGTTGTGAATCAAGTATCTAGGAAAAGTAGGAAAGCAAGGAGATGCACCTTAGTGCTCATATTGGAGACTACGATGTGGACTATGTGGTCCTTGACCTGGGATCATAAGTAAATGTTATGATGAAGTAGACTTGGGAACTGATGGGAAAACCTATATTGATTTACTCTCCTATTAGGCTCAGGATGGCTAACCAGCAGGTGGTAAGCCCCTTTGGAAGACTAGAGCATATCAATGTGGACATAAACATAGTGAGGACATTTGCAGACTTCAAAGTGATCGATATTGTTGATGATAGTTGTCCCTATCCTGCGTTTTTTGGAATTGATTGGGATTTCAACAATTTGACTGTTTTTTACCTTAAAAAGAGAAGAATGACATTTGAGGGTGATGGCCTTAGGGTCATTGCACCTCTTGATCCTGATGAAGGTCGTAGATACATAGAACCTATAATGGAATAAGACCATGCTTATGAGCTACAAAACATCTATAAACTGACAGCAGGACAACAAGATTATATTAATCCTATAGCATATGGAAATCTAACTTGGTGAAGTGAAAGTGCATGCTTCAACCCATAACTTCGTTTTGTTGTGGAGTATAGGGAACCATGTGCTACAACTGAATCCTTGCCTCATGAAAAATATTATGTATATCATGGTTGACATACTCTCCCTTGTTATCTATTCGAATGAATTTGATTTTCTTTCCTGACGTTGTCTCAACAAGGGATTTGAAATATTTGAGGTGTTGAAAGACCTATGATTTTTTCTTGAGAAAGAAAATACATATGAAGCGTAAGAAATCATAAAAAAAATGAGCATATACCTTTATTTACTTATTGATGGATGCGTAAAATAGCCCATGAGGTCACTATGGATCAGATCTAAAGGAGAGGAAGCCTTCTGAGTCTTTCCTTTGTCGAATTTATCTTGAGGGTGTTTTCCAAGAACACATCCCTCACAAATTCCTTTGGAGAATTGGAGTTTTGGTAGACCATCAACCATTCCATGCTTTCTAAGTTGTTTCATATATATGAAATTTAACTTCCCAAAACTTTCATGCCATATCCTACTTCTTTCATCAGCATGGGTAAGTAGTAATGCAGAATCTGGTTCAATAAATTCAGAAAACATATAGAGTCTCGATTGATGATTTACCTCACTAGTAGAAGCCCTCGAATTGGTTTGCATGTCATAGATATCCATTGCATAAGGTGTGAATATGACTCTCTTACAAAGGAGAGTCGTACTACAATATGACAGATGATGATATGGAGTAGATTACAAAGGATTGGCTGGAGGAATTTCTTGTACCAGTCATCGATGCAGAATTATCTGACACTGACACCATAGGAAGCCCCATAGTTACACATGTTGAGAATGTCAGATAGTCTGATGGGGAGAGGAAGAATAAAAAGGAGGAGGAATTCCAGGATATAGAGAGTGATGAGGGGGACAATTCTTCTAAAGATAATGGGATTGGCTCACCAGGAGGAGGAGAAGAGGAAGCAGAAGGACAAGGAGGAGGAGATGAAGGAGCAGAAGGAGCAGAAGAGAAAGGAGGAGGGAAAGATACCTCCCCTCCACTTGAGGATCCCCCCGTTGGGATAGTAACACTGCAAAATAGGAAGGTTTCTCTGAATAAACCTTCATCCAGGAAGACTACATGCACTAATAAGCCCCAGTTGGAGGCCACTCTCACAGAGGACAACATCAGTTTGGTCCATGGAGCTATGGAGGATGCTTCTAAAGAAATCTTGTAGAGATATAGAGAGAAGCAGGAGAATTTATTTGGAAGGATTGAGAGAGAATTAAAGGAAGTACAAAAAGTTGTTCACTTAGTCCGCGTAGTACCTACTACGCTTTCCTCATCGCAAATTGCAGAATTGGGAGATGAACCAGCCCAATTGAGAAGGATTGTGGATGCAATAGAAGCCCTCTTCCAGAGAGCATAGGAAGAGAAGGAGAAGGTTATAGAAGCCTTGAAAAGGGATAAATATGAAGTCTTAGAAAAATTATGAGCAACGTAGGAAAGTGTAGCAACCCAAGAAAGAGAGAAAATAGAGCTTTAGGAGGAAAAATCCCAGCTACAGAGGGAAAAAGAGTAGTTTCTCACAGATCGGGCCATGGTCAAAGAAGTCGTAAGTAAAGCATGTCAATCTATGGCAGGCTTGGCACAATAGGAGAAAGATTCGGTTGAAGCTCAATTAATGAACATCATTGATACCCTCCATCAACTTTAGGCTAGGATAACAGAATTGGAGGCCCAAAATGTACCGATCACCCCGCAGGAGGTGCGTGACCAGAGGGAGGAGACCGCTAAGAATGTAATAGAAAGAATAAGATCCCTCACCTCAGAATGTAAACAACTAAGTGATAAAATAACCCAAACATATGAATTCCTTGTGGAGGACACAGAGCTAAGGAAACTAGAAGCACAGTTACAGGAGGCATAGCAACAAGCATTTTCATTGTACGAGCAGATGAAGTTGCTCACCGCAGTAGAAAAAATGAAGAGATCCTAAGAGCAGTGCATAGTACAACAACAGATCACTGCCCTCCAGGGTAAGGTACTGGAAGTAATGCAGAAGCTACAACCTATGCATGATGAATCCTGTAAGGTGTTTGAAGAGATTGATGGAAAAGGCTCACAACTAGATCAAGTCATCGCAGCAGTAGAATAATGCCTGGAAGGGCCTGTTATAGAGAAGACAATCCAGGAACTCACTCAGCAGGAGGCTTAGGCGAGGCAACAAGTCGAGGTAGCCTGAGTTAAGCTTGAGTATTTCTAAGAAGAACTGTCCAGACCTTAGTGACTTGAGATGAGTCATAGGTGAGTGTTGGGGGCCTATTGGCCCTCAACCAAGTTTTGAGGAAACCTTGGTCAGATTTGGCCCAATTTTAGACTTCGACACATTGGTCGAAGAAGGAGTACCGAGGCAGAGCTGAGATCATGGATCTCACTGATTTTGAGGGCTAAGTGGACCCAGTAAAGGGTCCTCTAGGGTTTTGTAATGGGTTTATGGGATATCGGCCCATGGGGTTTTCCCATGTTTAGGCCTTATTGTAAGGGTTTGTAAGATATAAAAAAAAGAAGACTATGTTGTAAAATCTAGGAAAGTGAATCTAGTTCTGTGTGAACATAGTTTCTTTGTGCAAAGGAATGTATGTATGTGTTTATGGTTCTGTAGAGGGTGCAAGTTATATGATATAGGGTTTTTGCTATGTGCATTTGACCTAGATTTGAAAGGAGGATCTAGTGATCAATGTGTAGATCTCTTGTCGGGTGTGAATATGGACTCTGTGGCTTAGTGCACATGAGTGAATGAATGTAATATTTGAGCTCATAATAAAGAGGTGAAGCAGTTGGTGGATGTAGCCCCACACTGGGGTGAACCACGTATATCTGGTGTCTCATGGTTTTATTTGTGAAATGTTATATCTGTTATGTTTTTCTTAGTGCTTATATTAGATGTTTAATGGATATGTATGTATTTCTTAAATGTGCGTCTTATGTTAAAATGATAGATCTGATCCACAGTGCTAAGTGCTAAGTGTTTAAGTTTCATAATATTTTTTTATTACTGCACTAGATCTATCTTAGATTATGTTATGTGAAGTTAATAAGGTGAATAAACTAATGCATGTTACTTACTAAGAATTAACATAACCTTCTGCAAAGTGTTAGTATCACAGATATGTGTCCCAACTTGGTTACAGACACCTACATCCTATAACCCCCCCTGGCTTCTACCTCAGGTGAGACTTCGCCTGCTTCACAGGTGTTGCTGAAAGGGCCGGTAGTCAGGGTTTTGTTGGTGCGTTGTTAAATGTTGAACCCTGAGTCTGCCCCTATGCCAACATTGAGTCATGAAAATATTTTCCTTTATATCACCATTCAGGAAGGCAATTTTGACATCCATTTGATTTAATTTCCAACCATTATGTGCAGCCAAATTGATAACCATTCTGATAGTATTTCATTTAGCTATGGGTGCAAAAGTTTATTCATAATCAATTCCTTCTTTTTGAGAAAAACATTTAGCAACAAGTCTTGCTTTGTACTTGTCAATTTTACCATTGGGCTTGTACTTTACTTGATAAACCCATTTACAACTCATGGGATTAACATCATGTGGACAATCAACTAACTTCCAAGTCCCATTTGCAAGTACTGAATTATATTCATTAATCATTTCTTCTTTCCATTCTTTATGTCCAACTGATTCAACAAAAGAAGTAGGTTCATTGGAAGCATGAGAAAAATTAACTTCTTCTCTTGAAGATCCCCTAGTTCTTGTTTTGTTAATTTCATCTGAATGAACATCTTTGAGAAGTTGTTTTTCCCACTTTGGCTTCTTATGTTGAGGGGATTGTGGATCTGAATCACCATTATTATTGAAAATAGGATTTTCAAAAAATGAGGCTCTTCTTTCATTTGAAGTATCTCAGGTTGGAGAATATTCTTTTGAAGTTTTAGTATCAAAATATTCTTTTGTGGTTTCATTATCAGATGAATCAAAATAACTTTTTGATGAAGAGACGTCTTCTAAAGAAACCAATTCATTTTCAAACCAAAATGTTTTCTTTGACTTGTTCAACCTACCTTTACCCTTAGTGTTTTTCTTCTCTAAATGACTAAGGAGATGATTAATCTCATCAATTATTTTACTTTCAGTTTCATAAAAAATTAGATCTTTAATGACAATGAATTTTCCCTCTGAAAGAAACCTATACCCTTTCTTTTCATGAGAGTATCCAATGAAGGTACACTTCATACTTCGGTTTTATAATTTATTCATATTTTCCTTAGGAACTAAAGTATAACATGTTGAGACAAAAACCCTAAGATGATTTACCTTGGGTTTAAAACCGTACCAAGCTTCATAAGGTGTTTTTCCATATAAAGCTAATGTAGGTGATCGATTTCTGAGGTAAACGACAATATGGATTTCTTCAGCCCAATATTTTGTGCTCAACCCTTTAAACTGCATCATAGATCTTGCCATGCCCATGAGAGTTCTATTCATCCTTTCAATAACTCCATTCTATTATGGAGTATAAGAATTAGTTATTTTCCTCCGAATTCCATTGTCTCGTCAACAATCATTGAATTTAGTTGAAGTGAATTCTCCTCCATTATCTAATCTCAAAGATGCAACCTTTTCTCTTGTTGCATTTTCAACCATATGTTGAAAATTTACAAACTTTTCAAAAGCTTCAGACTTTGCCTTTAAAAATTACACCCATGTCATTCTAGTGTAGTCAACAATGAACAATATAAAGCATCGACATCCACCGAAAGAATATTCCATTGGTCCACATATATCACTCTGAATCAACTGCAAATAATTTGTTGCTCGCCATGAGCTGGTTGGAAAATATTCTCTCTTTTTCTTGCCAAAAATACAAGCTTCACACTTATAATTTTCTCTCTTGAAAGTTGGAAAACCCTTTACCAAATCTTGGGACTTAAGTTTCAAGAGACTATCAAATTTTAAGTGACCAAATTGAAAATGACATAATCTGAATGAAGACATTTCAGAATTCATTGTTGCTGCAAGATCATGCTTTCTTGGGATAACGTTTCCCTTCTCTTAGCAATTTCCCATATTCATATATTGTCATTATTTTTTTCAAGTTATCCTTATCTGACTTAATATTTACCAAACCATCTTGCATGATTATTTGATGACCAAATTGTTGGATTGTGACTAAGGATACAAAAAGTTTCTTAAAAGTTGGTATATACCAAACATTTGAAATCAAATTTTCACCAATTCTAGGGATAAATAATTTCACTGAACCTTTTCCTTGAGGTATATGAGTTGTATCATCAGCCAAATAGATGGGATTTAGTTGAACATCTTGATTATTCCAAAACTATTCTATGCAATAAGTCATATGTTGAGTAGCTCTTGTGTCCAATATCCAATCATTTTCAAATGAATCTTCTTCTTGAACTACTGTCAAAACATATTCATATTGATAATCCTGGTAATCTTGATCCTCTTCATATTGAGTTGATTGTTCAGAATTTGAATTTGATGTTTGATTAAATTTTGGTAGTTGATCATTGCTTTTTAGACAATTTGATGCATAATGCCCCATCTGTACACATCTTTTACATCTCACTTGACCGAAATTCATGCCTCTTCCTGAATGTGCATTGTTATTGGGAGGATTACTTTGAAAATTTTGTTGATTAAAATTGCTACGACATCTACCTTGACCAATACCTCTTCCACGGCCTCGATTAGAAGACTGATTCTGAAAATTTTCAAAATTTGATTTTCCTCTTCCTTTAGAACTTTTAGCTTTAGTGAAAAGAATATCTTCCCCTAACTGTTTTTGTTTTCCAAATGATTTACTATCTTCTCAGGAAAGTATATATCATTTTAAATCACACTTGAGCATATTGAATATCTATATGTGACTGAGGTAACCAAAGTATATCTAAGCCGAATTTCAGAGGGAAGTTGAAGAAAAGAAGGTCGGAATTCAAGGGAGTATAAATTCTTTTGATGATGTTTTCTAAGGTATGTTATTTACAGGTCATCTCACCATTTTCACAATAAAAAAATTTATAGAATGATTAAGACCATGAAATTGATAGGACATTGAGGAAACATATCCAAGTATTTGTGGTAAAAAATTCATCTTGTGGGTCATTGTATTTTTGGAGTTACACTCCATGGAAAATAGGGTTTTTGGCTAGTCCTGAAACTAGTCTAAAACATGTGTTTCGGATAAAAACTTCATAACATATCCAAATTATGTAAGACCAAATGTGTTGGTTAGAGTACAATATGTAGTGTTCTATGTAACATTTTCAGATTGATTCAACAAATATTCCGTGTGGGAAACGCTCTACAAGGTCGCTCTCTAGAATAAGCTATAATTCAACAAGGTATGCCATTTTTGCTATAACGCCTTTTCTGAGAGGTTCCAAATAGTGACATCGGAAGGAATTGCATAAAAAAACTGAAGAACGTTGTGTACTATTTTCAAATCTTTATTCATTACAGGTATATAGTTATCATTATTTCAAGTTAGGGTTGTTGACTAATCCCAAACTAGTCATGTGAGACTAAAGAAAAGTTTGATGAAAATGTTAGTCTCTTATTGTGAAAGTTAAGGAAGTTTTGCAAGCATGTGATCATATACACCAGGTTTATTACAGAGTTACAAATCATATTTGGATGATGAAATTGATCAGGGATTTTGGTTAAGGTACATGTTGGGTACATGGTTTAGACAAGTAGTTGATGAGTTGGCACATACATGAGGTGTATAGTTGATGATGTTGGTACATCTTGATGAGTCATAGTTGATGAGTAGTTGATACATGATTGTTACATACTTGGTACATGGTTGGAGGCACGTGTTAGTAGTATTGTTGACACATGGTTTATGGGTGATGTAGCATACTTGTATTGGTATATTATTAGAAGCACATATTCATTTTGGTGATGATTATGAGTTGTTGTGTTATGGTTGGTTGATTCACATCTTTGAGAATTGTCTTGGTGATTGATCTTGGTGAGTATATCTGATTTGGTTGATAAGATTGATGAGACAAGTTGTTGTGATAGGTTGTTTGGACATGTTGTTGTGACGGGTTATTTGTACATGTTTGGTGCATGGTTGATGCACTTGTTCATGGTATAGGTTTTGTACAGGTTTGGTGCATGGTTGATGCACTTGTTTATGGTACATATTTATTACAGGTTGATTGGTACCAGTTTACAACAATATATCTCACAGTGATAGTGTGACAGTAGTTCCATCATTCTACTTATACGTCAGGGTGGTTGGACGGGGCAAGGACAGGTGGTTGTAGCCACCTTCTGGTTGTAGTCAGAGAACATAGGGGGTTTCATCCTCCTTCTGGTTGTATCCATAGAATTGGGGAGTTGGGGCTTCCCTCAGATTGTAGCCTGAGAAACTAGGGGGTGGGAGCCTCCTTCCAGTTGTAGCTGGAAAACAAAGGAATTTGGTGCTTCCAATGAATGTAATTCTTCAAGACATATAAGAAAAAGAATTATGTGGTTTTGTCCTGCTTTGGGTTTCCATGTAAAACACTGGTGTACTTTGTATGTGTATGATTGTTCATTTGTTCATTTCTTATTTAATCTGTAGTTATTGGATGATAATGCTACATTTATATAACAGTTGCATTATGTGGTTAAAAAGGATTAAATTACTCTATTATTGATTCACCCCCCCTCTCAGTAATCCAATAGGTATAACTCTTTGACAAGAGATTTTGTCTTTCTTCATTCCATCAGCCTGACTTGGAGAAGAACCACAAAATTATAGTGAAGAATCAAATCGAAATTCGATTTTATGAGATGGATTTAGGATGGATGGGTGATCGATAAAATGAAGGAAGAGTTTTGTTCATTGATTCATCAACACGATGGGGTTCTTGCCTTTATGTTAAATGGATATCTAGCCCACGCAAATTCGATCCGACAATCTTCTCTTGAAATGTTATTTCTATGATTTGGTATACATTACATTCCTCGATACATTCTAGGATATAAACCATGATACAATCCTCAATATGTTCCAGATATGAAAACAATTGATTCAAGGCGATCTCAAATATGATGGTCGAATGATAGCAAAAGCTTGAAAACAAAAAATATAGAAACTACAACTATAAATATGAAATTTCGATATTTATAAACAGATCTAAAGCTATTTTTACAAAAATGATCCCTCTTCATTAATTTAAAAACACCAGTGCATCTTAAGATCATAAAAAAAATGCAGATTTATAATAGATCTTCTATGATCTTGAGATTTACAAGCCTAACTTTTTTTTTAGATACAATAAATTTGTAGATTTAGAACTATAAACAATAGAAATATCTCTAGAAATCTAATCAACAATAAAATGAGGATTAGATCTAAAATAAAATCAACAAATTGATTTTGAAAAAATCTGCAATTAAAAACTGAATTTTCCTTACTTTAAACAATAACAGATTACCTCAGTATTGTTTCCCTTGAGTTTGAAGAGATCTGGATTGATGTCAAGAAGTATTCCTTTCTTAATCAATCCATCACCAATTGTTTTCCATCACAATTTCACCATGGCTCTGATACCATGTCGACAAAGTGTCCTCATACGCGTAATTTTATTAATAAGGAAAAAAGTGATTACAATAAGAAGTGAGGACTCATAATTGTTCGAAAACACAAGTATTCCAATAGAGAACGAACACCTTTAGTAACCACTCACATAACCATATCAAATATCAACACACCGATGTTTTCACGTGGTAAAACCCCTACGAGGAAACATCCACGGCCCCAGCCAACGCGGCCACTTGGAACAGTTTATTAATGCAAAGAAAAAGATTACAGAGAGAGTTTACAAGAGAGTTTCTCACAATCGATCATCGGAAAATGACCCTCCATGCTATTTAAATAGAGATCATGGACCAATCAGGTGTTAAGCCACAGATCAATGGAGGTTAAGATCAAGGAGAGTATGAACCGTCAGATCACTCTATGTCGGGAACATATCGTGACCGTCGGATTTCCTAACTACAAATGCATACTAATGCATAATAAAGAAAAACACTTTTACCTAACGACATATTAAACCAAGTAGATCTTAACTAACTCCTAAGTGTCTAAATATCCTAACATCCCCCCTTAAGAAAAACTTGGGATAGGATTGAAGGATTTACAATAATGACACAATAGGAGAAGGAAGGAGGCATTAGAGCCTATCCCCCCTTAATG
>ML792791.1:349504-360134 GCA_009831015.1 Picea engelmannii | reverse complement strand
AACCTAGTTCCTCCCTGCCAACTAGGTAACTCCCTAGCTCCAGGATATCAACGGATATCCTGGCCCCCGTGCCCAAAACCCCCAGCAACTCCGGTGCACTGTATCAATCCTACTCCATAACTTCACTTCTCTCCGCAAATCCATAGCTCCCCAAAATTCATCCCCCCAACCTCCGTAGAATGGCCTCCCGTCCAACTCCTTCCCTTCCTTATCCCTCCTTCACCGACTTCATGCCTCTTTTACTCCCTACCTAACTCATTTATTACCTTCTTATCCCTTCCCGTTAATGCCCCTTATCCCCCTTTATTTAATATCTTATCCTCTCGCAATTAATAAGTTATCCTTTGTTGTGTACGTAACCTTTCAATTTAATTATATAAATTATTAATTTATTAAATTTAATACTCATGTTTTTAAATGTAATAAGTAGTTTAATTAATCAATTAATTAATTAAATTGCAACCATTAATTAATCAATAATTATTTAATTAGTTTTATTATACCTATCCTATTTAATTAATACCATATTAAGACGATTAATCCCCTAATTAATTTTTACTTAATAATCCTTCACATTTGTTCAACTAGGGTTGTTACAAAAAATAGATAGGGTGGTCCATATTTCCTGCCCCTGGTTGTGCTAAAATGGATCCCAGGGCAATACCTGATGCATCCACATGTACATGGATTTCAATTTCTCAACTGTAAATATCAATATCGGTGTAGTACTTAGTTTTTCTTTGAGAATGTTGAATGCTTTGTCACATTATGGTTCCCACCAGAATAGTTTGGACTTCTTCAGCAATTTCTCTAGGGGTGCAGTTATAGTTGCATATCTTCTAATGAACCTGCGGTAATATCCTATATGTCCCAGTGTGGAGCGCAATATCTTAGAACTTGTAGGTGGTTTCATGTTTAGAATGACCACAACTTTGGCTGGGTATACCAAGACTCCTTCTTTGCATACAATATGGTCTAATAGGTTGCCATGAGGTGCATAGAAAATGCACTTCCTTAGATTTAGAGATATATGCATTTCACGACGTCTATCAAAAATTAATCGAAGTATCCCAACATGGTATTTTAACAAGTTGTATACCTTCTAGTCATCCATGTAGACTTCTACAAACATGTGGATGAACTCTCGAAATGTTTCTATTACGATCTGAGAGAAAACTGCAGGGGAATTCTTCAAGCAAAAGGGCATTACGTTGTATACGAATGATCCCATTAAGTTATGAATGTGGTCTTCTTCTTGTCTTCCTCTGAGATCTTGACTTGGTGATATCCTGAAAATCGATCTGTAAACGAATAATATTCTTTTCCCGCAACATGATCTAACACTTAGTCACTTAAAGGTGTTGGAAACAGATTGTGCACTCATGCGGAATTCATACTTTTGTAGTCCACACAAACCTGAATTTATTATGTATCTTTCTTTCTCTAGATAACTATGGGGATAATCCACTATGCTTCTTCAATTGGGAAAATAAGTCATGCCACAAGCATTTTTTCAACTTCCTTCTTGACCTTCTCTTTTATTATAGGAATAGTCAGTATGGTCTGTGTTTCACATGTCTTAAGTCGGGTTTCAACTCAATTTTCATTTCTCCCATGGGTCCCTTTATACCTTTTAGTTATGAGAAATTTTTCGGAAACAAGTCCTCATACTCCCACAACAGGTGTTGGACACACTGACTACACTAAGAGAGGGGGTGAACAGTGTAGGTTTCTTTTTCCCAAAAAATTATGCTTCACAAAACTCATTAGTTAGGAATCACCATTTACTCATTATTTACTGTTGTCTTTTATAACTAGTTAAGTGTGAGCATGCATCAACAACATATATCATAAATAATTCATCACCAAAAGGAACACAAATAACACAAGATGTATGTATAATTTTTTTTTTATTACGAACTACAATCCTTGGGTTATCAACAACAACTGAATAGAGTACAAATGTAGCATACCTAGCCAGCCACATGCTAGGGTATGATACCTGTAAGCCCACCCTTGGACTTCTTTCTCATACTGATACCTTCTTTATATATTAAGGATGCATAAGACAACAAAATTAACGACATGCATAGCATTATCCAACGATCATGCATATTCTAAAGATTCAATTAATAATAATTAAATATTCAGTGGAAAAACATTCATACACAGATAATAACATCACAACATAGAGCACTTATCTTTATGAAAGATAACACCAAACGGTTGTAGACCAAGGACGTTCCACCCAACCGTAGACACTACTGCTCCAAATCTCAACAACAACATCACCCCCGAGCCAGGGCTATGAATCCACAAGGACAATTTCAAAGTGTTACTTGGCTTCCCAAACCAGTTATCACTAAATCTCTCACAGGCTCTCCAACACCCACAACAATCCAAGTACCCAGCTCTCTTTTAACCAGCTTGCACCACCCAAGAGAATGGACCTCCACCTTTCTCTGCCATGTAGTCCCTCAGGTAGTCCTTCTCCTTATTTGGGTCTCCAACGCAACTGATCTAGAATCTCAATGATGGAACTCTCAGGAATCGTTACTGTGAGAAATGTTGGACATAGGCCACTGCATCTCATACATGCAGGCCTCAAGGCAGGACTAGATCACACCAGTGACCATTACAACCAACTATTTTGTGGCTTATTCTTCAGCAGCTCGGTCCCCCTTCCTGAGACCAAGACATAGGTGAGGATGGATGGAAGAGGTAGGTGAGTGAATGGGAGTGTGTGATGGGTGTGTGAGAGAAATAATGGGGTAATGCAAAGGTTATGGAGCGAACGAGCCAATGACCAACCCCACAATTATACCAGGGGTTGGTTTAATTATTTCGTGGGGAAATCAAGAACGTCCTGTCCTCCCCAAGAATCTCATGTAACTGATCCCTCCCTTAGGAAAAAATTCAATTAACATAGGAATAAACATTTAGCCTCCCAATCCCCCTCTCTTGTGAAATCATAGCCCCCTATAACTCTATTCCTTGTCCGTCTAACAGCCAGTGATGTGTTTATTATTAATGATGATCGAAACATTACATTTATTGGGCATATTGGCCCTTTAATAATTGTTTGGTCACTCAAGCCTCTCAGCATTGTAACAATACATTATTTAAAGTGGGGGGTTCAAAACCTAGGGTGTTACATCCCCTCCCCCTTATTTTGACATTGTCCTCAGTGCACATACAAAATAGATATCAAAATCTCAAATTTATTCAAAAACCTGTGGGTACTCTACCCGCATGGCATCTTCATGCTCCCAGGTAGCATCTTCAGGACCATAGCAGGTCCACTGAGTTTTTACCAGCTCTATAACTCGATTCCAGAGCATTTTGATTTTTCTATCCAATACCCACACTAGTTGAAACTAAAAGTCTCTCTTTTTGTCTACTTGAATCAAATTCCAATCAATAACATGGTTAGGGTCATGTACATATTTCTTTAGTAAAGATACATGAAATACATTATGCACATTCATGGAAGCAGACAACGCAAGCATGTATGCAATTGGCCCTATTCTGTCCAATATTTCAAATGGACCATAGAATTTGGCTTTCAACATGGTACAACTACCCGATTTATAAGACATCTTCTTGGGATTCACTTTCAAAAGTACATGCTCCCCTACTTTAAATTCTCTAATTGTCTTATTCTTGTCTGCATAAAATTTCTATCTATCCTAAGCTTCCTTTAAATTCTGCTTAATCTTGACCACCTAGTCTTCCGTGTCCTTGAGCAACTCCGACCAAAGTACCACTCTATCTACTGGGTTGTCACAGCTCACTAGAGTATTGCATTTCCTACCATACAAGGCTTCAAATGGGATCATTCTCAATGAAGCTTGATACCCATTATTATATGCAAATTCAACCAAGTGTAAGTAATCTTCCCACTTAGATGGCTTATCCATCACATACATTCTCAGCATGTCTTCAATTATTCGATTGACTCTCTTAGTTTTCCCATCTGTCTGGGGATAATATGTTGTGCTAAAGTTTAGATTTGTGTCAAATACTTTAAACAATCCCCTCTAGAAATTTGAGGTAAACTTTGTATCTCTGTCTACTATGATTGTCCTAGGTATCCCATGCAACCTAGCAATTTTCTTCATGAAAATTTCTGCAATATTAGCCGATGTATGTGTTGTCTTCACAGGCACAAAATGAGTAGCCTTTGTTAATTTTTCAACCAACACCATGACTGAATCATGTTGCTTATTCATCCTGGGTAATCCTGTGATGAAATCCATGTTGATCACTTCCCATTTCTTCTCGGGGATTTTCAATGGCTACAACAAACCCGCTGGGTGCCTATGCTCAGCCTTCACCTTCTGACATTCCATACATCGAGCGATGTAATCAGAAACATATTTCTTCATTCTCGGCCAAAAGAACTGGCTTCTTACTGTTGTAATTTTTTTCTGGTATCTGAGATGTCCAACATAAGGAACATCATGCATTTTCTTCAGTACCACATTCCCCAGTTCTCTGGAACTAGGAACATAGATTCTATTTTTATGCTTGAGTAATCCATCTTCCTTTATCTCATACTCTTTATTTTTTGTTGTACATCTCCTTACTGCAAGTTTTCCTTTACCTGTAGATAATGTTGGTTTGTAACAAGACCATCTAAAATTCTACTCTTCAAGTCTGACTGATGCATACTGACAATAGTAGCATGCATGATATGCACTCTTCTACTAAGTGCATCAGCAACTTTATTCTCCTTTCCCTTGATATGCTTGACATCGAAGTCATATTCACTTAAAAACTCCATCCATCTTGTTTTACTGGCATTCAACATTGGTTGTTCAAAAATATACTTCAGGACAATGTGCTTTGTTCTTAATTTGAATTTCTTCCCTGTGAGATAATTCCTCCACATCCTCAAGGCATGAACAATGGCAACAAGTTCCAAGTCATGCATGGCATAGTTCCTCTCATGTTCCTTAATATTTCTGGACTCATATCCAATGACATGTTCATTTTGCATGAGGACTCCCCCAATTCCTTCCTTACAAGCATCTGTACATACCACAAAACTTTCATTTGGGTCAACAATCTTTAACACAGGCGCACTAGTAAGTAATTCCTTCAAGAGATTAAAATTATTTTCACACTTGAGTGTCCACTCAAATTTAGTTCCCTTCTTTTGCAAATAAGTGATGAGATGAGCAATCTTAGAGAACCCTACTATGAACCTTTTGAGGTATCTAGCTAATCCCATAAAAGATCTGATGTCTAACACATTTCTGGGTGTTGGTCATCCTCTAATGGCTTCAATCTTCTCTGGATCTACTACTATGCCCTGCTATGAAATAAGTTTTCCCAAGTAATGGATTTGCTTTTGATAAAAAGAACACTTACTCAACTTGGCATACAACTGATATTCTCTCAGTACTTGCAATACCAATCTTAAGTGATGTTCATGCTCCTCTTCAGACTTAGAATAGATAAGTATGTCATCCAGGAATACTATGACAAACTTGTCCAAATAATTTATGAATATGTCATTCATTAAGCACATGAAGACAGCTAGTGCATTGGTCAGTCCAAAAGGAACCACTACAAATTCATAATGTCCATACCTGGTCCTAAAGGTTGTCTTATGATTGTATTCTTCCTTGATTTTTACCTGATGGTATCCCGCCCTCAGGTCAATCTTTGAAAATATATTTTCTCCTCTTAGTTGGTTAAATAGGTCATCAATTCGGGGTAGAGGATACTTGTTATTTATAGTGTACTTGTCCAGTTCTCGGAAGTCAATACACAGCCTCAAGGTTCCATCCTTATTTTTGACAAAAAGTGTTGGTTCTCCCCAAGGTGAAACACTTGGACGTATGTACCCTTTCTTCAACAATTCCTCCAACTGCATTTGTAATCCTTTTAGCTCTAGTGTGCTCATTATGTAAGGTTTTTTTGACATCGGGGCAACTCCTGGCACTAAATCAATTGAGAAATCTTTCTCCCTTCTTGGTGGAAATCTGGGTATTTCTTGGAATACATATTCAAATTCCTATAGCACCAAGAAATATTCAAGGCTTGCCCCCTTTGCATCAACTGGCTCTTCCACGTGAGTTACATATAATTGACATCCTTTTCTAAAACATATTTTCAGTTGTAAGGCCGAAACATATTTTCTAAAACATCCTTATAGAGATGGGTCTTGGAACTCCTTTCACAGTTCTCTGTTCTCCATTTCCATCAAGACATGTAAATGTCTTGTTATGACAATATAGGACAACATGATGCTTGTCCAAGCAATCCATCCCAATCAGAACATCATAAGACCCCAATGGTATGATATTCAAATCAGTACTAGTATTCATGCCATTAAGACTTATAGAACAACTTCTGACCATATCATGGATTCTTCTTTTGGTTCTAGTGTCTAACTAAACCAAACTTTCCTTTCCAGGTTTACTTTTTTCCAAATGCAATCTATCCACTATCTTAGGATCAATGTAACAATGAATTTCTCCTGAATCAATCAAAATAGTAACAGGTTTATTTATGATCTTACCTTCCACCTCGATCATATTGGATTGGTACTCTTCTTGTTGATCATTTAAATCTTCATAGATTCTTCCCATATCTTTGACTGTTGTAGCCTCTTGGATGTGGTGCATAGTCTTTGTTATCGCAAAGTTTGTAGAAAGGATAGAAGGCATGAGTTTTGTAGGTCAAACTGGTGAAACATGAACCTATCCCACCCAATGTCACCATGATGGGAAGATTATTTCTATTTAGGGAGGTGAGGCCCAGGGGAGACGTCCCCAGTGACCTAGGGTTTTGAGGAGGCAAGAGGATAAAAAGACAAGGATAAGTTTCCCCCTCACAAGTCACCACCCAAACAGATAGTCCGGCCAAAGGCCAATTTAAAGTAAACCCCCAAAGAAAGTATACCTGCCTGGAAAAAAGAAACAACAAACTGATATGTGAAAGCTATATCTCAATGGGGTTAGTACTTCATATAATAGATGACTATCTGAATAACATATAAGAAATCAACAATAAATGTTGATGAAGTCAGTGTTTATCAATAGCAATAAAAAATTATAACACTTCACCAATAAATATTAGAACAATGTGGAATTCAATGTAACCAATCAACACCTTATTCAATTAATGCCTAAACCACCATTCAATTTCTCTTAAGACAAAACATTGTTGCACTAAATATATAATAACCAAGGATGACGACAAGACTTAGGGTTAGTAAGTTAGAGTTTGAAATTCAAATGTTTTGAAAGTAGTGTAATCAAGTTTCACTTCAACGTTGGAGGACTTTAGATCAGTGTCTTTAGGGTTTAATGGAGTCAAAAGTGAAGGACGCAAGGGTTGAAGGACGAAGGCTAAGGACTAGAGGGAAGAGTTCTGAAGTGTTTCTATGGCAGGGCCCCAAAATCAAAACCCTATGGGAGAGAGGCTCACTCCAGTGTTGCTATAGCAAGGCCTCGTTCTCTCTCCTCCTTCCTTAGGTCAACTTGGAAAAAATGACTAGCTCAAATGAAGCACAAAATCAAGATAAGAAGGCTTAATGAGGGACAGTGTTGCTACAAAAAGTCTCTTTCTTCAAACCCTAAAAGAAAAATGGTCCTAAGTGTAGATAACCTAGACATGGGACATCTTCTTCCTCTTGAATTTTAAATGGTACGGCTAGCAAAGGAGAGGAAGAAAAATGAGTGTAGTTATGGCTAGGCTCTCTTTTTCCTCTTCAATGGCTGAAAGTTTCTCTATTAGGGGACATGAGACAAGGATATACTTGTGTGCTTGTCACCTAGGGTTTTGATCCAATAAATTATAAATATATGCAAGAAAATAAGACTACAATCATTCATTTAAGAATTTTTGTAGAAAAATACTTGCAATTCATCAAGAAATAACCATGCAAACCCTAGTTGTAGAAGGCAAGTTGTACCTGTCATGGATGCATTATTTCCAAGCCCATTCTTGCCTTTATTCCCTTTTTTATTATTTTATTCTTTTTTTCTTTTTTTTTGTTCAAGAGCTAACCAGGGGACACTGCCTTGGCATGGTGACCAGATCTGACCACATTACCCACAAGTACTTTCACAGAAATGAGAAGGCTAGCTCGTGATGAGACTCGCTTTCCCTTGTCCATTCAACCAAGAGTCACTACCCTGACATGGTAACCAGCTGGTGGCATTTCCATACTTCTAGGTACCCATGGACCTAATAGGCTAGCTCGTGATGAGACCCCCTATCCTCTGACTAGGTCTTGTTTTATTATTTTTTCAGGTCCCTCTTGTTTCTTGCTGAGAATCCTTTTATTTCTTTCTCGGGGATCCCCGGGAGAAGCATCTTGAGGTTTTATTCTTAGGCTCTTATCTTTTACCAGCTTTCTTTTACCTTTTGTGCCTTTATCCCCTTCTTCCCACGAGGTAAGGTGCAGTCCTGAAAGTAGGTCCTGAAATCCCGAATTGGAGCCTAGTGTGTGCTAGCTCCTCTGTTATCCTTCACCAATGTGACCTTCGGCTATGACCCGAGGCCAACCTCATGGGAGCTTCGTAACTTCACATGTCGGGTATTTTCATATGAGCCAACCTTGTCTGTCCCGACTTTAGAAATCTCAATCCGGAGCCTAGCGAGCGTTACCTCCTTCCCTTAACCTTCATCAATGTGACCCCTCGCTATGACCTAGGGCCAATCTCTCGATTTCTATGCGACTTCATGCTTCATGTTTTCGAAATATTTCTTGTCTCCCTTCTTTTGACTCCTGAGCTTGCACTTGCATCAGATCGATGGTCCACAATCCACATGATCCAACGATTATGCTCTCCCCTTCATGAATTGGGATTTCACATCTCGTTAAATTATTCGAGACCAAATCAACGGTCCAGATCTCCTCGTTCTCCAATGGTTGAGATTTCCTCCACAAAATCAGGACTTCACAAGTTACGAAGTTGGAGGAATGCTCACCTCTCTTATCTCGATATATGAACTCGTGAGTTTCTTGGGACCATATCAATGGTCCACACTTTCCTTCGATCAACGGTTGTGATCCCTTTTCGAACTTGGACTTCGCAAGATTTCTTACCATGTGAACTTACAAAGGGTTAAAGTCCGTGCACTTACCTCTGGATCAGGCTACCCAGATTCACTTGTCCTCCGATCCAATGATATCGGATATCTCCTTATCCTATAGTGGTGATCGCTCCAGAATTTGAAGGGGATAGTCACGATCCTTTGAACCCCTACAGAGGATCTATGATGTTCTATCTCCTGCGTAGCTTCTACAACGCCATTCCTCCTGATATTTTCAAATTCACGATCAGAGTTTGATCTCAACCATGAGACTCTGACCAACAGACCCGGCCCATACCAGCTTGGTGTTTCAACCAGAAGATCTGATACCAAATTGTAACATACCTAACCAGACACAGGTCGGGGTATGATACCTACAAGCCCACCCTTGGAATTATTTCTCATACCGATACCTTTTTTATTTATTAAGGATGCATAAGATAGAATAATTAATGACATGCACAACAATATCCAGTGATCATGCATATTCTAAAGATTCAGTTAATGATAATTAAACTATACAGTGGAAAAACATTCATTAACAGATAATAACATCACAACAGAGAGAGCTTATCTTTATGAAATATGACACCAACTGGCTACAGACCAAGGACGTTCCACCCAACTGTAGACACTACTGCTCCAAATCTCAATAGCAGTGTCACCCCCGAGCCAGGGCTATGAATCCACAAGGACGGTTCCAGAGTGTTACTTGGATTCCCAAACCAGTTATCACTAAAGATCTCACAGGTTCTCCAACACCCATGTTAAGAACCAAACATCAATATAGCATAGAAAAACCTCAGGAAAAGTACTCAATGCCTAGAAAAAGAGATAATTTCAGATAATAAGCCTCTTCAAGGGGGAAACCTCCTTTTACCCCACTTAAATGTTCAAGTACAAGATGATTCAAAATGAAAATGTCTCCTTAGTATATATAGGAGACTAGGACGTATAATTACAACTAATGGCCTAAAGCCGACATAAATAAAATAACATTACTAATCTAATATGCCCCAATTAAGGGGTAATAAATAACATTACTAATCTAATATGCCCCAATTAATGGGTAATGAGCCAATATTAGGGATTATCATGCCCCTCCCCTTGAGACAAGTGTTGTCTGCAACGCTTGAGTAACTCTGGATGCTTCTGTATAAAAGACTCATCTTCCCAAGTGGAATATTCATCCAGTAATTTCCTCCATTTAATGAGATACTCTAAAATGGATCTATTCCTCAGTTGGTGAATTCTTGTGTCAGTGATGGCTTCAGGATCCAATATGATTTTTCCTTCCTCGTCAAGTTCTGGAAATATAGTTTGAACTGGGATCGTGTCGCCTATAACCTTCTTTAAGCATGAAACATGGAAAATTGGGTGTACTCGTGAAGATGCAGGCAGCTCCAATTTGTATGCCATAGTACCAATCGTTTGCAATACCTTATAAGGGCCATAGTACTTTGGTGATAATTTTTTATCCTTCTTGGCTTGCTTGAGGGACATCTGTTTGTATGGTTGTAGTCTTAAAAATACCCAATCCCCTACTTCAAAACTTCTTTCACTACGATGTTGA
>ML792791.1:334574-348694 GCA_009831015.1 Picea engelmannii | reverse complement strand
CTTTCTTGAGAGTGCATCTGCCACAACATTTTGCTTCCCTTTTTTATAGATGATTTCAAAATCATAGCCCAATATCTTGGTTACCCATTTTTGTTGTTCTTCTAAAGATAGTCTTTGTTCCAAGAAGTATTTAAGACTATCATTATCTTTTTTGACCTTGAAGTGCCTACCTATTAGGTAAGGACGCCATTTTTTCAATGCATGTAGTATTTCCATCATTTCCTTCTCATAAATGGGTTTTTGTAAGTCCCTTCCCTTGAGTGGTCGACTTTCAAAATCCATAGGCCTTCCTTCTTGCATTAGGACAACACCAATTCCATTTCCTGAGGCATCACATTCCACAATAAAGGTTTTTTTGAAGTCTGGAGTGGTCAAGACAGCTCGGTGTTTCAACCAAAATCTCCGATACCAAATTGGTCAGGTTGAAACTTGATGCATCCATGAGATCCTCCAAATCTCCTCTCTCTCATAATAGATCTCCAATACATGCTCAAGAGATGCACAAGTGATACACACAAGATGTACAAACACAAGAGACCCTTGCCTCTTATTTATACTCTCCAAGTAGCTTCCTTAGAATCATATTCTAGGTCACTTAACCCACTTCTAGGTCACTTAACCCATTTCTAGGTTAATTAACCCATTTCTAGGTCACTTAACCTATTTTCCTCATTTTAGGGTTAAACACTTTCCATAATTAGAATTTCTCCATTTCTCTATCATTTAAATATTCCTCCTTGACTTTGTCACTTTTATTTACCATTTAAATAATAATTTCTTCTTTGCAAGATATTTGACTTCTTTGACCTTTTGGGGCTTCAAGCCTACATATGAGTGTCCTTCATCTTCATAGGGCCATAACTCTCAAACCATGAGGAGTTATGTGACATTCCACATACCACCGGAAATGGTATGACAAGCACTATCCATCTAGGATAGTTCCACTGACAAATTTTTTGATCTTCATCTCATTATTCCACATTTAAGAATAACCATACTTCTAGGATAACTCAACCGTAAAGCATCTTCCCATGAGGGATTTCACCATAAGAAGACCACTTTGGAGTTCATCCATTTGTACACCTTATCAATCATGATAAGACAATAAAGATTCATCTTTACATAAATCCAAAAATGCATCGTATACCAATGAAACCACATCTATCCATCTTCATCAATATACTATCATAAGACATGTATACATCAAACATTTGACCTTTGACATAATTCAATAATCCTTTGGCATCAATCAATTCCTTGACATCAATCCTTTGGCATCAATCAATCCCTTGACTTCAATCATTTGACATCAAATAATTAAACCTTTGGCATCAATGACAACATGATTCAACAATCTCCCCCTTTGGCATTGATGGAAATACCAACACTGATGTCAACATCAATCATTGATGTCAACATGTAGACAAGGCATGCTCTACATCAATAGTCCTCAATCACATCAATGTGACTATCTCTCCACATCAATAATCAACAATCACATCAATGTGACTATATCTCCCCATTTGACATCAATGGAAAAGGGTCATTCTCCTATTGGGGCTGCTCCCCCTGCTTGAACTCTCCTTGGGGATACTCCCCCTACCTGATAGCCTTTGATCTTCCTTTGAATAATGTCTCCCCTTTTGAACATGAGATATCACATTTATGTAATGTTGAATATACAACACTCATTCTCTTCCTGTGACCACCCCTGGAATTGCGCCTATGTGTTCTTTCTTCAAATATAGGGCTATTTGACCAAGTGTGCATCTGATAAATATATCCTCCTGGAATCATGGGAAGAAGAATGAATCCCCCTATGGGTATGTCTCCCCCTGTCTTCTTTTCAATATGATCAATATTCTACCACTGCAATATGCTTCTACTGCAAATGCTAATGCTCAACCGAATCATAGATCAACCGCTCTTTCTATGACGATCCTTGGACTTGTCCATGCATAAACCTCATGCTATACCAAACATCATGAAGAAAAATATATGTCAATGAATGAACAAATACATCATGCACCAAAACATGTGTCAATAGTATACCAATCATATGCCTCCATCAACATGCCAACCATGTGCATCTACCAATACACCAACCATGTGCATCTACCAATATGTCAATCATGTGCATCTACCAATGGTGTACTTTAGCCAAGTACCATCATCCAATCATATACCATATGTGAGTATACCAAACATGCACATCAACATGTATCACTACTTTTTCCAAGCAAGTACATCAACCATGCACCAATACCACAACTAAACGAATCTTCATGCATGTATGCCAAATCCACCACAAAACATGTGCCAATCAAACTGCTAGTAGGTGCCTCTACCAATGTACTATAAGTGTATCAATCATGCATCAACTATATATCAGACTCATCAATGATGTACAACATGATCACCTCATCAACTCACCAACTATATGTCCCAATATGTAGTCCAACCATATGCCAAATGCATGCACAAAGATATCCAAAACAAATTCTTCAATAATACATCATAAGATATATCAATGAAACTCAAATATGTACCATCCATGTACCCCAACATATCATCCACAATCCTTCATTCACTACAGAAAATACTAAGCATCCAAAAATACATGTACTAGTAGTGTGCTTCAATAAATCAATGAGATCTCTATCTAGCATCATCAAGATATATTACATAACCAAGGTACCATAACTTTATTGTCATAACCAACATTGTTCTTCAACAGAAAATGCCTCAATCCATACTCATGGGTTAGTGCCACCCATCCAAAATAGCCTTTCATTTTTTATCATCACTTTACATAATCCAATATGTAAACATGAAAACCTATATAAAACAATGTCATAACCTGCAACAAACTATGTCAGACCCTGCAACACTGAGTTATACCATAACATCAAGCTGCAAACCATGTGCATAGACCTTTTCCTTAGGCTTTACCACATATACGCGACCTATTGTACAGACAAATTGTGTATGTACACGACCTATTCAAGGTCATACTACGTATGTATGTGAGTGTTACCACTGTCACCCGCTTATGCTTTAGTAGATGACAAAGTTGAGCTTCCCTCAAGGCTTCCATTCTTCTCTGGTTGTTTAGTATTCTTCACCCACTTCTGAAGGTGTCCCTTATTCTCAGAACCTGAGCTCCCATCTTTTCAAATATGTCTCCCTTCCTTACTTCATTCCTTCTTCTAGTCATGGTATATGAAGTCCTCATCATGGAATTTCTTCTTTTGTTCCAACAATCCTGAGATTTGTGGCCAAATACACTATAGTTGTAGCATTTCATGGTGTGAAAATGAACAACAATGTGTCCTACTTTATCACATCTCCAACACCTTATGGTGTTATGAAATCTTCCATTATCTTTCCTTGCAATAGATCTGCATTCCAAAGCTTTGTGACCATATTCATTACATGAATAACATTGACCATAAAAACACTTTCATACCTTTTCTTTGGTGTCCATCTCTTTTGAGGTGTAAAGATGGATTATTGATGTCTTCCTTGCTTTGTTCTTTTGAAATTTATTTTCCTTGTGTATATGGTTGACTTGCAACATTGTCTTCATCCTTTGAGAGTGAGGGAATTACCTCATGCTTCTTTGAGGTGCTTGATTTATCATGTGTAGCTTCTTTCTTGTATCCAAGACCTGATTTATCATTTGGTGACCTTTGAGTTTCCAAGTTCTCATTCAAGATTTGTGAGCTATTCAAGAGTTTGCTTGAATTCTCTACTTTCTTTCTAATATCAACAACTTCAAATTCTAACTTATGACATGACTCTTCCTTTGCATTTACTTGATTTTTCAATAGTTCTTCTACTCTTTTGGATTCTTCAATTTGGGTATTGAGATGGAAAATAATTTCAAGACTTTTGCTAATCTCATCATCTACCATCTTATCTTCTTTTTCATTCTTTAGTTTTTTTATCTCTTCTTCCTTTTCTTCTAATTGAGTCTTGTTACTCTCTTCTTGTTCTTTGAGCATTTCCCTTAACTTCAAGATGTGCCTTTGACTCTTCTTAAGAAACTTTTTAGTGTTATCCTAAAGATAGCTATAGTCTATATAATAGTGGTCATTTCTATATTCATATAGACCTCTTTCAACTTTCTCTCTAAGCTCCAATAGTTTTTCTTATACTTCTTCCATGGGATAACAATCAATTGATTCTATACAAACTATTTCTAGATTTTCTTCTTCACTTGTAGAGAAAAAGTCAACATCATCACATTTTGAATTATTGCATTCAAGGGTTTGTGGATATTCTTTACCTTCATTTGAAATGTCTTCAAGATATTCCTTTTTTCTAACATCATTACATGATTCTTTGCATTCATTTGAAATGTCCTCAAGATTTTCCTTTTTTCTTTGATATGTATCCTCTAGATTTAGCCATAGATCCTTGGCAGAAGTGAATTGTCCCATGCTCTCTTTGATAGGGCTTGAAATTCCACTAAGAATGGTCTTGAGATCCATTGCATCATTATTCTTTCCTTCCCTTTGAGCTGCAAAATTTAACTTGTTCTTCAAGGAAACTGATCCACCAATGGTTGCCTTCCAAATACCCACTCCCATATCTTTCAAATGTACTCTCAATTCTATTCTCCAAGTAGAATAGTTTTCCTCATAAAGGATTGGAACTGCATCATCCATTTGTGTGTCTATGGATATCCTTGATGCAGCCCCCCTACTCCCTCATAGGGTTGTGTGACCTCCCGGTCTTGGATCTCTGAATTATAGATTCAAAAGACTCTATGGAACCTTAAAGGTCCCCCTCTGTATCTAAACACAGACCCCCCCCCGGCTTCTTGGTGTAGGTATGACAACAACCCGCGACCTTCCCCTTTCGCTCTGTGAGAAAACTAAAAATGTTGGTGTTAGCTCCCCTTCGAATATTCCCTCACTTTATATGACCTAGGGATATGACCACGTGATTGCGGGAACAGTCATAAGAGGTATGGAGTTAAACCACTTTTGGGCCCGCAATGCTCCTATGACCTCCAAGCGTCCCCTTGGAGAAACCATGGTTAAAATTGTGGCCCGCCTTCTATTCCTTAACCTCCTTGCAACTTATTTCCCCGCAATGACATGGGATCGTCGATCTCTCTATATTGGATATAACATCCAATCAATGCTTCAAATATGTGCCCTTTTTATCTATGGACCAGATCTTCTTCCTCTGAATCAACAGTCGAGGTTCTCTTTGCAATTCTGGACTCCGGGAATTTTAAATCTCAAACTCAACTCTCTTCCATACTCCAACCTTCAAGAACTGGTGATCTACGGACACATGTCTCATAAATCAATGGCACTACCTTTACCTAGGTGTTTGACCTTTCAACCTAGATCAATGATTCAACAGCCCTCTTCTCGATCGACAATCGGGATTTCCTTTGGGGCTTCGAACTTCAAAGATTTCAAATATCAAATCCCTTTTTCCCAATGACTTTTACCCTGGGTATAAAATCCACTAACGCATGTCCCCCCTGATCCAACAATTGAGGATTACTTCGGGATTTTACCTGGAGTTAATATATTTTCACCACGTCTCCTCTGTATCCAACGGTTGTGAATCACTTCGGGACTTTACTCGGAGTTCACGGATTCTCACCACGTCTCCCTTAGATCTCATAGTCCAGATCTTATTTCAAGACTTCGGGTCTCTGCTCTTTGGCGATATTAGTTTTCAAACTAAAATTCCACTTCAACTTTTCCCCGAAGCTCGATATCTATTGACAAGTGTCACCTCCCAGATCAACGACTCATGGTTCTTCGATTGTTCATGCTCCAGGAGTTTCAAGTCTCAACTTTGGCCTTCCACTAGATCTTCTGGCCTGCTAACACATACCCTCCTAGATTCAACAGTCCATATATGATTTGGCTCTCTGGCTCTCTACACTCCAGGAGTTTCAAGCCTCAAACTTGATTCCTTATGCACTTGCAATATATGATGGCCCACGCTTGATCAATCGAACAGTTGGGATTCCACCTCAGCATTCTGGGACTCCAGACTTCAGGAATCTCAAGTTTCAAACCACTCCTCCTCCTGATCTCACATCAACCGACAACTATGATTTATCCTGGCGATTCGACACTTGATATTCACTTCCATTGATCTGACGGGTTAGATTTGTTCCACTTATCAGATCATCGAGATTTTATTCTGGGGTTCTAGACTTCAGAAATCTCAATTTTCAATCCCAATAGATTATCTCTCCTCTGCACGCGAAATTATAAGGCTCATGCACTTCCTTATGGTCTGATGACTGTTGATATTCTTCCTTATGATCCAATGGTCATGGTTGTCCACACACTCAGATCTGATGGCTGAGATCTGGTTCCCCTACGCTCGCTCCTCCTCTACCTGGACGTAGATTGAACGGTCCAGGTTCTTCTCTACAACTGATCAGATGATTATTGTCACTCCTCCTCTTGAGCTTCCACCTTCTCCTGAATTAGAAGATTTTGGTCAGTTTTCAAAAGGTCTTGGCCTTTTGAACTTCCTCCCGCAAACCTGACTCCTTTGGGTCTCGCTTACACTTCTGAAAGTGTTATCTCTTATAATATTATGGACTTAGAATAAATCTGTCTCATACACACTTCTTGCATTATCCATTCTAATCTTGATCTCCTTGAATATTTCAACCTCCCATGCACACCTTGCATTATTTGGATTTCATTGAACTCAGAATCCGAAGAATTTCTTTAAAATAAATTCTTCTCTCCCTCCTGGCGTTCTCCTTGCTCGCTGCACACCTTGCATATTTTTTCCTCACAAAGTATTTAGTAACTTTGTTTCTAACTAAACTCAACACATATTTATTCTTGTGCACACTTGCACTCACTCAATACCCACTTGGCAGAGCTCTACAGAGTCTTTAGTAACTCTGGTTTTCCCTGAACTCAATATAGATTTCTTCTCATGCACTCCTTGCACTTTTTTTGATGAAGGTTCAACGATATCCCTCCTGAGTTTACCCTTGAGGTTAAACCTCTGTCAACGCACTCTTTGTGGATTGTGTGCATTCCTTGCACTCGAAAACTCAAAGATGAGAAACAATTGAAAATCATGCAATGCTTCACCAGTTACGCATTCAAATCATGAAAATGCATAAAAAACATATAATGAACACAAATACATAAACACATTGTATGCAGGAAAACTACTTTTCTATTATCTTTGTGTGTCTATACAGATGATTACAAAAACTGCACTATAAAAAAATCCCAGTTCTCTCAAGATCTCTTTCTCAGAACTATTCTACCTCTTGAGTCTCTCTAAGGCTCTCTATCATTCTCCTTCTAAAACCTAATACAAGATCTCCTTTACAAAAGAGGTGTTCTGTGAGCTCGTCCTCTCTCACCTAACCTCATCTATTACATTGAAGTTTCATAAATGTTTACCCAAACCTCACTACGATATGGGCCTACTACAAGAAACCCTTTAAGGAATCCAACCACTACCTGTACAAAGGCATGGCCCGACATTTACAACCTTACAACATGAAAAATTGTATTGGATTATTTGAAATTTAAAAAAAATGGGAGGTTTAATGCCTCTCCCTTTCTCTATTGCGTGTTTGTGTGCTGGCATGTTGGCACATTTGCTGAGGTGGAGCGATGCTCTTGCATCATAATCCACTGCTATGAAAAACATGATCTCCTTTTCATGAGCTCCTCTTCTCCAGTGTTGAAATCCTCCTAGATCCCAAATTCTCTTATGGAGTTGTCCTCTTGGTCCTCTCTAGCTATCTTGTTGCTGCTTGTTTTTCCTCTTTTGTTTCTTCCCTGCTATTATGAAAGGTTCTCTTCTGTCTAGATCCCCTTTGCTGATTGTTTCCAATAACCTCAACATCATCTTTCTGAACTTTTCTATCACCTCAACCAGTTGTTCCAGTGGTTGGCTCTTGTTATGCAGTTTTCTCTGCTTCACTTCCTTCTCCCCATACTTATTAGTAGGTAGATCTGCTCGATCCCCCATGTTGTCTTTACTTCCACTTGTGGAATTGAGTTTCCATTCTGCTGCAAACCTCAATTCTATAGTCTCTTCTTGACTGACATGTTGTTCAGTCTCCTCCACTGACATATTGGATTCTTTTGTCAGTTCTTCTTGTGTTGGCATATCTCTAATTTCCTCCAACCGCTCCTCTGGCTGGTATGTTCCTCTATCTATCTCCAAATTGACCTGTTGTATGTACAAGATTTTCTCCATTACCCATATGTTAATATATAAATCGATAGGTTCGGACACTAACAGATCTCCCTAGATCCACCTGGATCTAGAACAAAATAGGACAGGACATGACTCTTTCACTAAGTTGCAGTCATTGAATCTACTATTGAGAAGGAATGAGTGACATACCTTTATATCGCTTCCTTAGGTCTCTGTTTTTCCTATTTCGCTCCGGTGCTCTTGTGAAATCAGGTCCAAGACAACATGAACCAACCAAAGAAAAGATATAAAAGTATATTCAATGTCAACCTATGCATATGATCAAGGTGTTATGCAATAAAATAAGAGTAATTTTATGAGAAAGGGACATGTCGTTGTATTATATTAAATGAAAGTAGAAGATACAACCATATCGCCTTGATGTCACAAGCTTCCTTTCAGTGACCCTCGGTTCCAACACACACACTTGCTCTACATTTGCATGAATAAGATCCAGTACAACTTGATGGACAAAATAGAGTCTTCAAGCTTCTGTCCAAACATAGTTCTTCACACAATTCTTTCACCAGTTCTTCATTCAATCCTTCTTAACCTTTTCCATGAGAAACCTTTCAATATATAGGATAAGGAGAGATGGTTAAATGGATGAGGATGATCCCACTAAATCTCAGAAGTCAGTAGGATGCCAACCATGTGAATGCCAACTCATTTTCTAGAAGATTCCCTTCTAGAACCTTCGTGACCTCTTCTCTTTTCCAAGCTTTGAAACAGGTTCGCACCCTACCTATAGAGAAGATTGTGAACAGTTCGCACCCCAAGTATGGGTTGCCTGCGACAATGGAGGATTTTCGCACCCTATAACATAGGAAGCCTACGAACTAATCTTAAAAAAATTCCTTTTGGAAGAAGACAACAATCACTTTTCTCAAGCAAAAAGTCCTTGTGGGAGCCTAAACACATCACTGTAGAGACATCACCAGAGTGACCAAAATAATGTGTAATAGAATGCCCCCCAAAGTATGAGGCTGCAACTTGTGACAACCAAAATACTTTGTAAAATGTGTTTGTGTGTCAGAAACAAGGAGCACACCTAATTGGAAACTTGTAAACAACCAAGCATCTGCAGAATATAATACCAGTTCTTAGGTAGGCATTCCCATGCTCAGATCACAAATGAATGGAATCATAAACGTAGGTCATGGCCACCAATAATACACCATGGATCCATGTCTTCAAAATGATACATAGCCACCAAGAATACACTATAGATCTATGTGAGAAGACTTGAATTAAGACATAGCCACGTGACATACAAAGTGGATCTATGTGCCGATAGAAATCATACATACTCCACCGCGGCCTAGATCAAAAAGATGAGACCCAGGTTCTTCAATACCGTTACCTAAAAGTACGAATCTAGCCATGTGATTACATGTGTTGAATTCGAAGATGGTAGAAACCACTTGATTACCGATCATTGATGAAAATTGTTAACAAGTGCGAGGGAAATCACCATTGATGTCAATGAATCCCAAGGTACCGAAGTACAATCCAAATGAATGAGAATGAATGAGCTGAATTCGAACACTCGGAAAAATATTTTGGTCAAGGATCAATGATGTGAAACCCCTGTCGAAAGTGAAGAGACCTACCATTAAGGCATGCAGGCTCCAAGGTACTAAATGATTTCTTAGTCTTATTCCTGGATAATGAGTTGGAGTCGACGGAAAAAGACTCATCACAGAAGGGCCTTGATGTATCCCCCATCAATGACACAAAATAAGTAACATATTTTGAGGGTGAATCAAAGTGTGAATATGAGTTTAAACAGACACAGGGAAGGCCGGCATAGTAAGAATGGACAACTGCAGATGGCCAACTCAATGGAGCGCTCGTTTGAACTTCTCTTGAACATATGAATGACACAACAAAGGAATTGGTAGCACTGACTCAAGGACGACCCAACATATGACCTTGTAGAAAGTCAAACAAGAGACAAATGGATTTCCCAACCTATATTCAAATAACAAATAGGGGGTGTCATGTTCAAGAGCGATGCTTACTGCCATTAATACGAATATGAAAAAATATCCCTTTCCCAAAATTTTCCCCACCATTTTTGGCGAGTACCTCTTTATTTTTACACAAGCTTGAGGAGGATAACATATGCTTGTTGATGTAAGCTCATCCTTCGGATGAGTCCCTCATAGTATATTTAACGAAACCTAGGAAGGAGTTGTTCGGTCCCATTACGGGTCTTTCGATGTTTGTTTAACGAGTCCAAGGATAGAAAACTCGAGAGTTTTCCATGTTTTAAGAGTCTGAAAAACACTTAAAGAGAACTCTCTCAGTTCCTTTTTCGTAAAAGAGTTCGACGAGACCGAAAAAATGATAAACTATCACCTACCGAACGTTTTCTTCAAATACTTTAACGAGCGTGAAAAAAACAAGATCGCTCGGCAATCTTTTCGTTTTTATGGAGTGTGAAAAGAGATTAAAGGATACTCCCTTACGTCCGTCGTTTTCGTGTTACCATGACGAGTACAAAAATATGAGAAAAAGTATACTCGGTTACGTGCTCATATATTTTTGAGCGCGAGAACGAACGAAGACTGAGCTCAAGGTTTTTCCTACAAAAACCCTAAAAAAGTAGTCATACATGCGAAAAACACTTGTACCCCCTCGTTCGGACTTCGAAGTTGCTATATCTGTGAAAAACCATACTCACAAGGCTATTAGGGTATTAGGATTTTTAAACAAAGCAATAAAAAAAATATAAAAAAAATCAATAAGAAATAGTAAAAAGTGAATAAATATGGGTAAAAAAGTATTTTTTACCATTTCATTGTTACTTTCCCAAAAACTTGTCCAAAATACCTCATTTTCCCCCAAATTTATTTTCTCGATTGCAGGAGGAACAAGCGATCATTCAGCAAACAGTTTCAGCCAACGAGGTAATCTCCTGATTTTCCAACTTTTCCATGGTTTACTTTTGATTTTTATTGGCAATTTTTAGAGTTTTAAGTCCATTTTAGGGTCAAAATATGCACTCAAGAATTCTCCCAGGTGGGCCATTCAGGACTTGTGAGAATCTAATATTCTCACAGGTGGGCTTCAGGGCACCTGCGAGAATATCACACTGTGCAAAAGGTTCACCTACGAGGGTCAAAAAATGGATTTTTGGTGTGTGTTTTTCTTAATAAAAAATTATGCAAGAGTTTAAAAAAAGTTGTTGACCTCCTTCTCATGGATCCCTTGCAAGTGTTGACCATCATGATGTTGGAATGGAGGGAAAGATAACATGAGGAGGATGATGTCATTGCCGATAATGACCCGGGTACAGTCGCTGCCCTCCGGGAATGTGGGCTCTTGAAATTTTTTAGGATCTCAGGCATGAGAGCCCAACTTAGGTTGTTATAGTACCTTGTCCACATGTGGGATGTGGATCAACAATTATTTCACATGGGAGTCCACACACTGACACTGGATATCGAGGATATCTATTTTCTGACGGGGTTGTCATGATGTGGATACCATGTTACTTTGACCGGAGGTAGAGGTGGAAAAATTCCTATGAGCGGGTATGTTCTCCAATATTGTGTTCCCAAGGCAGAGAGAAGCAAGGGTAAGGTTTCCATTTGGGGGGTACAATATTTGACCCTACGGACTATCTTGTTTACTATTTCATGCATGACTGGAAGCGCGGCAATAGTAACAGATCTCCCTCCTTCCTAGGGTTCGTTAAATATACTCCGAGGGACTCATCCGAAGGATGAGCTTACATCAACAAGCATATGTTATCCTCCTCAAGATTGTGTAAAAATAAAGAGGTACTCGCCAGAAATGGTGGGGGAAATTTTGGGAAAGGGATATGTTTTCGTATTCATATTAATGGCAGTAAACGTCGCTCTTAAACATGACACCCCCTATTCGTCATTTGAATCCAGGTTGGGAAATCCATTTGTATCTCGTCCGACTTGCTACAAGGTCATATCTTGGGTCATCCTTGAGTCAGTGCTACCAAGTCCTTTGTCATGGCATTCATATGTTCAAGAGAAGTTCAAATGAGCCCTCCATTGAGTCGGCCATCTGCAGTTTTCCATTCTTACTATGTCGGCCTTCCCTGTGTCCGTTTCAACTCATATTCATACTTTGATTCAACCTCAAAATCTGTTACTTATTTTATGTCATTGATGGGGGATACATCAAGGCCCTCCCGTGATGAGTATTTTTTCGTCGACTCCAACTCATTATATGGGAACAAGACTTAGAAATCATTTAGTACCGTGGAGCCTGCATGCCTTAATGGTAGGTCTCTTTACTTTCGACAGGGATTTCACATCATTGATCCCTGATCGAAAGATTCCTCCCAGTTTTTGACTTTATCTCATTCATTCACATTCGTTCAGATTGTACTTCAATACATTGGGAGTCATTGACATCAATGGTGATTTCCCTCACACTTGTTAACGGTTTTCATCAATGACCGGTAATCAAGTGGTTTCTACCATGTTCGACTTCAGCACATGTAATCACATGGATAGATTCATACTTTCAGGTAATGGGATTGAAGACCCTGGGTCTCATATTTTTTATCTAGGCCGCGATGGAGTATGTATGATTTGTATCGGCACATAGATCCACTTTGTATGTCACGTGGTTATGTATTAATTCAAGTCTTCAAACATAGATCCACAGTGTATTCTTGGTGTCTATGTAGCATTTTGATGACCTGAATCCATGGTGTATTATTGGTGGCCATGACCTACATTTATGATTCCATTAATTTGTGATCTGAGCATGGGAATGCCTACCTCAAAACTGGTATTATATTCTGCAGATGCTTGGTTGTTTACAGGTTTCTGATTAGGTGCGCTCATTGTTTCTGACACACACACGCATTTCAAAAATTATTTCGTTTGTCACAAGTCCCAGCCTCATACTTTGGGGGGCATTCTGTTACACATTATTTTGGTCACTCTAGTGATGTCTCTACAGTGATTTGTTTAGGCTCCCACAAGGACTTTTTGCCTGAGAAAAGTGACTTTTGTCTTCTTCCAAAAGGCATATTTTTAAGATGAATTCGCAGGCTACCTATGTTATAGTGTGTGAAAATCCTCCATTCTTGCAGGAAACCCATACTTGGGGTGTGAACTGTTCGCAGTCTGCTCTATAGGTAGGGTGAAAACCTGTTTCAAAGCTTGGAAAAGAGAAGAGGTCATGAAGGTTCTAGAAGGAAATCTTCTAGAAAATGAGTTGGCATTCCCATGGTTGGCATCCTAATCACTTCTCAGATTTAGTGGGATCATCCTCATCCATTTAACCATCTCTCCTTCTTCTATATATTGAAATATTTCTCATGGAAAAGGTTAAGCAAGATTGAATGAAGAACGGGTGAAATAATTGTGTGAAGAAATTTGTTCAAACAGAAGCTTGAAGACTCTATTTGGTCCATCAAGTTGTACTGGATCTTCTTCATGAAAATGTAGAGTAAGTGTGTATGTTGGAACTGAGGGTCACTGAAAGGAAGTTTGCGACATCAAGGTGATCTAGTTGTATCTTCTACTTTCATTTAATATAATACAATGACATGTCCCTTTCCCATAAAATCACTCTTATTTTATTGCATAACTCCTTGATCATATGCATAGGTTGACATTGAATATAATTTGTTATCTTTCCTTTGGTTGGTTTGTGTTGTCTTAGACCTGATTTCACAAGAGAACTAGAGTGAAGCAGGAACAACAAAGACCTAAGAAAGTGATATAAATGTATGTCACTCATTCCTTCTCAGTAGTAGATTCAATGACCGCAACTTAGACAAAGAGTCATGTCCTGTCCTGTTTTGTTCTAGATCCAGGTGGATCTAGGGAGATCTGTTAGTGTCTGCACCTACCAATTTATCCAGTAACAATATTGGCGACTCC
>ML792791.1:292973-331008 GCA_009831015.1 Picea engelmannii | reverse complement strand
CTTTGGGAGTTTACCCAGAGTTAATAGATTTGTGCCACATCTCCTTTGAATCCAACGGTTGTGAATCACTTCAGGACTTTACCTGGAGTTCATAGATTCACACCATATCTCCCTTAGATCTCACAGTCCAAATCTTGTTTCGGGACTTCGGGTCTCCACGCTTTGGCAATCTCAGTTTTCAAACTGAAATTCCACTTCAACTTTTCCCCAGAGCTCAAGATTTGTTGACAAGTGTCTCCTCCTAGATCAACGACTCATGGCTCTTTGACTACTCATGCTCCAGGAGTTTCAATCCTCAACTTCTGCCTTCCTCCAGATATTCCGGCCTGCTGACACGTACCCTCCTGGATTCAATGGTCCAGATATTCTTCGGCTCTCCACACTTTGGGAGTTTCAAGTCTCAAACTTGATTCCTTATGCACTCACGATATCTGATGGCCCATGCTTGATCAATCGAATGACTAGGATTCCACCTCGACATTCTGGGACTCCAGACTTCAGGAATATCAAGTTTCAAACTGCTCCTCCTCTTGAGCTCACAACGACCAATGGATATGATTTATCCTAGCGATTAGACGCTTGATCTTCTCTTCCAGTGATCTGATAGCTCAGATTTGTTCCACTAATCGGATGATCGAGATTCTATTCTAGGCTTATGGACTTCGGGAATATCAAGTTTCAACCCCGATAGATTATCTCTCCTCTGTATGCAAAATGCTAAGGCTCATGCACTTCCTTCTAGTCAGACATATGTTGATATTCTTCCTTATGATCCAATGGTCAGGTTCGGTCCATGTGCTCATATTTGATGGTTTATATTTGGTTCCCCTACTCCCACTCCTCCTCTGTCTGGACATAGATCGAACGGTCCAGGTTCTTCTCTATAACTGATCAGACGATTTTCGTCTCTCCTCCTCCTGAGCTTCCACCTTCTCCGGACTTAGAATATTTTGGTTAGTGCTCAAAAGGTCTTGGACTTTTGAACTTCCTCCCGCAAACCCGACTCCTTTGGGTCTTGCTTACACTTCTGAAAGAATTATCTCTTATGAGATTATGGACTTAGAATAAATCTATCTCAAATGTGCTTCATGTTATCCCTTCTGAGCTTGATATCCTCGAAGATTTCGACCTCCCATGCACACCTTGCATTCTCAAGATTTTTTCAAACTCAAGATCTGAAGGATTTATTTAAAATAAATTCTTCTCGCCCTACTGGCATTCTCCTTGCTCAATGCACACCTTGCAGAGATTTTTCTCACAGAGTGTTTAGTAACTTTGTTTCTAACTTAATTCAACATAGAGTTATTCGTGTGCACACTTGCACTCACTCAATACCCACCTGGAAGAGCTCTACAGAGTCTTCCATAACTTTGGTTTTCCCTAAACTCAATACAGAGTTCTTTCTGTGCACTCCTTGCACTTATGTTGATGAAGGTTCAACGATATCCCTCCTGATTTTTCCCTTGAGTTTAAACCTCTGTCAATGCACTCTTTGCGGACTGTGTGCACTTCTGGCACTCAAAAACTCAAAGAAGAGAAATAATTGAAACTCATGCAATGCTTCACCAATTACGCATTCAAATCATGAAAATGCATAAAAAACATATAATGAAAACAAATACATAAACACACTGTATGCGCGGAAATTGCTTTTCTATTATCTATGTGTGTCTATACAGATGATTACAAAAAATGGACTATAACAAAATATCAATTCTCTCAAGCTCTCTTTCTCAGAATTATTCTACATCTTCAATTTCTCTAAGGCTCTCTATCATTCTCCCTCTAGCATTCTCCTTCTGAAACCTAATGCAAGATCTCCTTTACAAAAGAGGGGTTTTGCGAGCTCGTCTTCTCTCACCTAACCTCATCTATTACATTTAAGTTTCATAAATGTTTACCCAAACCTGACTACAATCTGGGCCTGCTACAAGAAACCCTTTAAGGAAATCCAACCACTACCTATACAAAGACATGGCCCGACATTTACAACCTTACAACATGAAAATCTGTATAGGATTATTTCAAATTTAAAACAAATTGGAGGTTTAATGCCTCTCCCTTTTTCCATTGTGTGTTTGTGTGCTGGCACATTTGCTGAGGTGAAGTGATGCTCCTGCATCACTCCTCCAATATTTTTAAGGATTATAGTGAAGTCCTTATCTAGTACCAATTGTTGGACACACCGACTACACTAAGAGGGGGGGTGAGCAATGTAGAGATCTTTTTCCCAAACACTTCCCCTTCACAAAACTCATTAGTTAGCAATCACCATTTCCTCATTATTTATTGTTGTCTTTTATAACCAGTTAAGTGTGAACATGAATCAACAACATTTATCAACAACACATATCATCAATAAGTCATCACCACAAGGAACACAAAGAACACAAGATGTATGTAAAATTTTATTTTTATTACGGACTACAATCCTTGGGTTATCAACAACAACTGAATAGAGTACAACTCTACAAGAGCACCAACTTTATAATGCAAGACTCATCTTACACCCTCAGCACCAACTGAGATGAGGCAACAATCCTCAACAGATATCAATCTGTCATAGGTGCGTGACCTGTCGATAGTGCAGCCCGCATATGTACGTGCCCTACCAAAAGTATAACTCGTGTATGTATTCGTCCAGTCTATATTACAACCTATGTATCACTTCTGAGAAATTAGGGTTTTATTTTCATCACACACTCAAATCCTCTACAATATTCAATCACATTATATTTTGTCTCTCACTGTCCAATCTGACCCATAACCAATCACAAAACATCCAATCTCTCCAACAACTTACTCATGCTCCTCAACCATACAATATGAATGTTACTCAATCATGTATAAGAAATCAACATAATATAGCAATCATATTAGTACTAAATCATAAGAGTGTTGCTCACTCCATCAACCAACATAAACGAAATCATAACAGCCATACCAAGAATTCCTTAAGCATTCACCACACACCAAGAAAGAGTATCCATAAAGACAACAATGTAATCATACCAGAGTCTCAGTGGCAGATCTGAGCCCATAGAATGCAAATTTGGAACCTGTTTCAGACTTCAAGAGCCTGTCATCAATTCAACCACAAGTCTTCATCTCTTCATCCATTGTATGTTCCCTGTCCTCATTCATCCCACATATGTAAGCGACCTGTCTCACTACAGCCCACGTATACCTCAGAAACTAGGGTTTCTAAACTTCCAAGACTTTTTCCATCATGATCTCAGACTTACCGAAACTTGATGCATCCATGAGATCTTTGACATCATTCAATAATCCTTTGGCATAAATCAATTCCTCGACATCAATCAATCCCTTTACATCAATCAATTACTTGACATCAATCAATTAATTGACATCAATCCTTTGACATCAAATAATTAAACCTTTGGCATCAATGACAACATGATTCAACAACAGGCCATGTACTTGATTCATAGTTTTATCATCCCAGTATTCTCCTATAGAAGCTATCTTAGGCTTATATACACTCCCTATATTAACTTTCCACAACTTGTAGGAGCTATCGGTGTGACTAGGTATAGAATCTTGAATTTCTCTATTACCTTCCATTTCTTTAATTTTTAAGTTTCTAAGATCTTCTAAGTCATCGAGTTTTTCCAAGTCTTTCTCAAATTTATAGAAAGGTACATCTATCTTATCAGTTTCGAGGCTCATACTATACTGAAGTAAATGAACATGGTCAACACATACTACTCGACTTGATCTCTTTTTTCCAATGTCAGTAAAAATCATTTCCCCGATTCTTTGAAGGAATGTGTTGAGCTCAAGGTACTTACTTGTAAAGGAAAAGTCCTTGCAAAATTGGTCTTGTAAGTTCTTCCAACAGTTTGTTTGTCTTCTGGTATCCTAATGTATATACAAATATTTTAGGATTGGACCCAATGAATGGAGAAATACCTGAACCAATAGGTGAGAGGGTACTTTCATAACTCTCCACTACTTTAAGCAATGCTCAATATGTGCTTTAGGGTCAGACCATCCATTGAACAGTTGCGGATCGTGAAAATCTATATTCATCTCTTCTTTCAGTTGATCCCTACTTTGGAATTGACATCATATGGCTTGTTTTGTGACTTCCCACTCCATAATCGAGGCTTTATGGGTGGTTTACCATCTAGTGGGGTTATCTTGCAAGGTTAAGTCAAGAACATATATCCTTTGATCTGTCACTATTTCCTCTTCCATGATGGTAAGAAAAATGTGTACCTCTGAGGTACCATCATATGTCGGGTGTTTTCTAACCTCGGTTCCAATCCATCTCATTGTCTTGAAAATTGTACATCATCTTGAGAATCACTCGTATGAACCCTACTGCCAACTTTCAAATGCTACTTATGAATCCTCGTCAGCAGACTGTATACTTAATCTCATCTATTCTGGAAATGAGGCCTAGAGTCCTATGAGTACCTAGAGGATTGCAGGCATCAGTGATAGTTTCTCCCACCATCGATAGTTGGGAATACACCAATGTCTCCTGATCGATGGATTCTTCAAGTGTTCGACCTCAAAACCCCTATTAACACTTGTAGAATGTACTTGGTGCCTTGATACCTACTTTCATTATCGATAGGTTGTATCGTGTTTGTTAACGGTACACCTTAATGACTGGTAATCAAACGAAGTCTCATTCTGTTCAGCCTCAACTCCTCTATTCACATGATGTATACTTGCACCTTCGGAGGATAGTGTAGAAGAGATCCATATTACACTAGCATCTTTCCTAATCTCTTGTTTTCTTTCATTGGAACAGTACCTATATGATTTCAATGATCATGGGAGATCAGATTGTACTACATTGTATATGAATATATTCAGATTGATTTTGAGACTGGATTCCACTGTGCCTTGTTTGTGACTATGACAGCCTATGGCAGTTTGTATTGCCTATTCATGGCCATGAGAAACTATTTGATATATTTCCACATGGATATGTAATGTAGTTCAAATTGGCAACCATGTGTATAAAGTCATTATGGTTTGTAATATTCTCATGAGTAATTAGCATTTCCAACTGAGTCTCCTTTATTCCACTTCTGAGAATTATAATGTATTTTGGCCATCGCATATAGTCCTCTAACCTCACACATTAAGGGTCATATGTTACAACAAATTTTTCCTCACCCCTGCAACTTGCTTGGATGGCCTTTCCATTTCCCTATGCAGACTTAAAGTCCTATTTTGTACCTTTCAGAGCCAAAAAAGCACATTTTTCCACATATACGTGCCCTATTAGTTAGAAAAAAAGTGTTGGCATAGGGGAATACCTAGGGTTCAATGCTACAACAACACACCAACAAAACCCTAACTACCATCCCTTTCAACAACACCTGCGAAGCAGATGAAGTCTCACTCGAGGTAGGGGCAAGGGTGCTTGCAAGACTCAGGTGTCTGCAACCTTAGCTGGGACACATATATGTGATTATATAATTTACAGAGAACTTAGCATCGATCATTCATCAATATTCAACCCTTATTGTACTTCGCAGACAGCACAGAGCATCGCGGTCTACACTCAGATCTACAATATTTCAGCACTTAACCATAGTAACCCAGATCAGATCGAGTAGATCAGTAGTAAGCATCCTCATACACATCAAATCTAACAATCATATATATCTAAGAATAACATAGCATAAGAGGATATATCAAAGCACATAGAATAAGCAAAACACATTGAATCAAAGAACAGAGCATAACACACAAATTTACGTGGTTCACCCCCCACCCTGGGGCTACGTCCACCAAGTCTTCTTCTTTATTAGCTTCAGTTAATCAAGTTAGAGAACAGATCCATGAAAATCCCTCTTTTCATAGGAAAAAATGTATGTGCAGCTCGCTAGATCCTTCTTCCTTGCGTTACAGCACTTAGCTTCCTATAGAAACCTCACAGTAACTTCCACTTAGCCTTGCAAGCCTTACACAGTTCACATGCAGCACTTATTCAACATCACATAGATGCACTACCAATTGCACTAAGCAATCACACCTACTTCACATCTATTTCACATCTATTTATACATACAACAGTGGGCCTAAGCATGGGTAAACCCACGAGTCTACATCCCTTTCCCATTACATTATCCCCAAAAACCCAAAAAGGGGTCTATCTTCCACAATTTCCGCTTCGTGTTGCACTCCATCTTTGACAAGTTGTCGAAGTCCCAAAAATGGTCAAATATGACCAAGTGTTCCTCAAAATTTGGTTAGGGCCAACATGCCCCCAAAACGCACCTATGACTCATCTCGAGTCACTCAAGTATGGGTAACTTTTCCTCAAAGGTCTCAAGCTTGGCTCAAGCTACATCAACTTGTCTCTGTGCTACTGCTTCTTGCTCAATGATTTCCTGAACAATAACTTCGTTGATAGGTCCTTCCATTTGTTGCTCGACTATAACAACTACTTGTTCTAGTAGTATTCCTTGGAATTCAATTTCTTCAAACAGTAGGTAGGCCGCCTCCTGGCTCGGCTGGAGTTTTTGGGTCACTTCCATCACTTTGTTCTAGGTAAGAATGATTTGTTGGGTAGTGCATTGTTCCTGGGATCTCTTCATCCTCTCGATGGGTGACAGGAGCTTGAGCTGCACCTGTACTGTATCTGTGTGTTGCTTTGCTTCTTGGAGTTGGGACTCCAGTTTATTCAACTCTGGGTCTTCAGATAATTGTTCATATATCTGCTCTCTTCTGCTACTTAGCTATTTACATTCTACAACAAGTGTTTTAATCCTCTCGACCATGCTCTAAGCATTCAATTCTCATTGGTTGCACACTTCTTGTGGAGTCTGTGGTATGGTCTGAAGCTCTAATTCCATGACCCTTTGTTGAAGTTGTTGAATATCTTCAGCCAGCTTCATCACTTGGTGCTCTATGGGCTCTTTGACCTTCTTCTCTAAGACGGTCACAGAGAGAAATTATTTGTTGATTTCTTCTTCAATTCCTATCTACTTTGCGAGAAGTTACTCTTTCTCTTTTTGTATCTTCTCTCTGTCTTCTTCAAATTTTGCTTGGAGAGCATTCATATCTTGTTGCGCGGCTTGGCGTTGTTTAATAATTTCCTCTTGTTCTTTCTTTAGAGCTTGGGTGGCCTGCGCTTTTTCTTCCTGAGCATGTCGAAGTTGTACTTCAACTGTATCAAAAATCTTGCAGAGATGAACTGATTCATCTCCCACTTACTTTGTTCCTTCTGGAAGACGTGCAGTAGAGATTGCTTGACTATACTGGAGTGCTTGATGTACTCCTTGGAGCGCAATCTCAATTTGGCTATACATTTGTTCCTGCTTCGCCTCCTGATTCTCTATGATTTCCTTTGAAGCATCATTGACCGCTGCAACAATGAAATCAAAGTCATCCAACGTGAGGGCAGTTCACATCTTAGTTACAGGGGTTCTTGGTTTCTTTCTGGAGGAATATTTCAGAGGTGAGACCTTCCTTTTCTTTGATGAGTCTTCTTCGTCCCTAGGTGGTGGTACTTTGACTTTCTGTTGATCATTTTCTGTACCTTCTTTGTCATCACCTTCTTCATATGGTGTAATGGAAGTCATCCTTACAGATAGGTTGTAAACATCCTGGACTTCTTCAGTCTTCTTCGTTGTCTTTTCTTTCTTTGTCTTACTGGGCCCAGGTGTATCCTGCGCAGTTCTGGGGCTGTCGATGTCGAACATTTCTGTGGGGTCTGCTGAAACAAGGAGGTATGTTGACCATTCCTTGGTGATCTCTTCCAGGTCTTCTTCTATCATCTTATAATAGGACTGAAGTTGTTCCTGGTGCTCATCAACGCATGGGGTTAGGTATATAAAGTGGCGATCCGCGCTGAACTTTATTAGAGATCAAAATCTATGTAAAGTGTTCAAGGTTATGCGAGGTTCAATCCTTATGGATGATTTAAATTGGTTATAGTACACGTGGAAGATGAAATTCGACTGCCATTTATTTCTCATGTCGTTCGAGTACCATAATGTACTAAACTTCGCGGCTAGTGGCTCAAAGGGGTCAAGGTCCAGGAAGGTTGCGCCTTCTGGTAGCTCCCTTGCAACAAAAGTGATCAATATCAGGAGTCAGCTAAAATGGAATTCATGCCCTTGATCCTAGGCTTCTCTGCAGTCAATCTCTAGTTGATTCACCAGGTACTTCATCCAGTTCATATATAGTCCCTTAGTGCACTTTCCTGTGAGGTCAACTACACAGCCAGATACTTGTGTTGGTCAATTCTTGCATACCAACTTCCCTACAATCAGTTGGCATGCAAGGCACACTTCACCACTTTCAATAGAAGCTACCTCGTAGCCTCTTGTGCCTTTCTCAACATCGCCATAGGCTTCTTTGATCTTCTGCGCAAGAGCGCGGTCTGCGGTCTTTCTAGGATAGTACTCATGGGGATCAGGGCCCTTCATGCTAAGCCTGATGATCCTATTGATCAGATCTAGATCAAAAGTTATGCGATGTTCCAACCATAGGTATCCTCTATGGTAACTTGCTAGCAACAATTTTACACAAGCATTCACCTCCTGGTGTCTGCCGAAGTGCAGTATTTTCATAACGTTGAGAAAAGTAGACTGCGTGAGGTTCATCATCCATTGTTGATGGATGAGATTCAAATTATTGCCCTTAGTTATCATAAAGTACTTATATGGCGCGAGCATGCTGTAAAATTTATGGTCCCCCAGGTTGAAGTTGCAAAACATCAACGTTGTAACCTTGTCTTGATCTGCGCAATAGGTGCGTACTCCTTTCGATAGATATGAAATGACTAGGGTGTATTCAAAGTCTCTAGGGACATTGTCCCTGTTAATATCACTTCTCAAAGGGGGTATGTAAGCTGGTAGGATGGATGGCACTAACTCCGCGTTGGTTATGTCGTCCTTATTCTTAGTTCTTCTCTCTGCGTCGGCTCGAGATATTTCTTCTTGAGAAGTCGATGGGGAGGCTTGCACTCCTCTCGTTGATGATGCTTGGACTCCGGTGGATATTCTTATTTCTGACATGACTCTCTCAGTCATTAAATAGAGAAGGACCTCTCTGAAGGATTCCTCAAGTGCGGTGAGCTCGTTGGACATACGCACTCGGGAAAGATAATTGGGGTCACGATGATCTCAAAATACTACACTAGGATGAAAAATCTACTTGCAATGATCACTATAGACAATCCCTAGTTCTGCGACCTTCAAATTTTCAGTTGGAAAAAGTGTTCTTCGGGCACATCATGACGAGCTAAATAGGAAATTCGTCAACAGACTGCTTGCAATAGGTATGAAGCTTCCATGAACGTTGATCCATCCGTTATGGTGTGGTCCAACGGTCTGGTGGTGATCATTTAATTCTTTTCTGTCTATTTGGGTTGGAAGTTGAATGGGTATATCAGTCCAATGGATATATTGCTTCGCCACAGCGAATTTCCATATGTCGTTGTTCTGATATCCTGGCGAAGCTCAATTCCTGTGATTTTTCCTTCTGCGAATTTTCCTTTGGAATCTTTTGTAACTTTTCGATCTTGGATCTCTTCTTACTTAGCTTCATTTCCTTCTTCTCAATGAGCTTCGTCTCAGTCATCATTTTTCCATTATGATTCTTATCTTCTCTCGACATAGTCACTTCATGATGTTGAGATTCTTTCTTTAGATCCAAGGGTAATAATCCTTCATCATATGGATTAGGTATTTCGGTCTTCTGTGGTTCCTCTAATGCTTTTATAGCTTCGACATCCAATTCCCTAGTGTGTAATAGCTTAGATATGTTCTCTTGTTCTTCCATCAAGTAGGAGATCCTTCTAGTCATAAATTTCATGAGTTCTTGCTTCTTCTATTCTAGGGATTACTTTTCTTCTTTTCTCCAGATCTGGTCTTTTTCAATCCAGATCTTGCCTAAAAAATATGGAAATGGGGCATGGTCCTCAATAAATTTAATAACTTTGAATTCTTCCTCTGTCGAAGCTCCATGGGTACCCATACCTATCTTGGTAATCCTGCCACATAAGGTTACCATTTTTCCTTTAAACAACCCTATTTTTCCTAGTAAAGGAACCATAGCATGCCTTCCTAGGGTTTCCCAAGTACTTTCTATCATAATGTTCATCTGTGTTCCCTCATCCAGAGCACAGTCAATGTCGAAGTCTCCTATTCTTACTTCAATTTTCTTCTTTTCTTTGAATATCTCTGACAAACTAGAATCTTTATGTTCCTCCAGGGTTTCTTTCATTTTCCGTAACATAATCTCTGATTCTTTCTGGGGTTCTTCTATAATCTTAGTCTCTTGATATCATTCGGAGTTTGCTTGCTCCATATTCATCTTTTCAAGTCTAGTAATCATTCTAGGGAAATTTAGTACTTCATGGTCCATATCCTTACAACAGAGGCAACTAGGGTTTCTCCCAGGGCATTCCTTATCAATATGTCCTGGTCTTATGCAACTGTAACAAAGAGTTAATCCTTTCTTTCTCTTCAATGATCCCCAACTTTTCTTGTACTTCTTGCTAGGGTCATAATGGCTAGCCTGCAAAAATTTCTTTCTAAGATCCTTGTTGAAGGAAAATCTCCCTACGGACAAGTAGATCTCCTCTTGAGAGATAGACTCTTAACTCTTAAGATAGAAGATGCTTATCATGGACACTGACTTCATTTTATATCTAGATAAACTAATGTGTGAGGAGGAATGAGAAAAGAAGTATCTTTTACCGGTGTTTGTCCCTGCATGGTCCGAGTTGAGCTCCAATCTTGAACTCCTCGATAAGCCCTGTAGACAAACAAAAGTACAAACAACTTCCTACTCTACTGAGATTAGTTTGAAATAGATCTATCTATTAGAGACAAATTCATGTGAGATCAAACACAGAATTGAAAGAAACAAGCCAAGCATATTATATTAATGAGAAAAACAATGAAGAATACTTACAGCCATAGATGTGAGTGTAGAAACTTCATCAAGCCCTCCTCATCCAAACCCTTGCTCAAACAGTCCACACACAGAATGATCATGCTCCAAATGACAACTTCTTCATGAGATCATAAGTCGGATGCTTCACAATAATTTTCCATCCCTTTCACCATGAGAAGGTTTGTTTAAATAGGCTTGGAAAGTCCCAACCACTTGAGATATCTTTGGGGTAAGTTGAGGATTTTCCTCCTTCAGTTATGGATCTTCCCTAAGATCATGGCTTGACCAAGGATTCGAAACCAACCACCTTTAGATATTGAGGGGATCTTTCCCTCAATCTTCTCAACAAACAAAATTTCACCCGGAATAAGTAGCGCTCCTCCAAAAAGTGCATCAAAGCATTATAGTGCTCCTTGAAAGAAGAACAGCAATATCTGGTGCTCCTAATAGTGGGAGTGCTCCCCATAAAGGGCATCAGGGCGTTATAATTCCCCCTAAAAGTATATGGGGGAGCTCTCCTCTCCAAAAATACCTTTTTGAATGGGTTTTCTAGTGGCAAAAGGTTTATAAACTTTGTTAACCCATTCCTCTTCTTCCAAATCAATTGTTTGAGATGTTTTAAGTGTCCTTCTGATGTCGTTATAGGCACGACATAGACATTATGGCATTATGTTTTTTCTGACACTTGAGACACTTGTAATGACGACACTTGCGACACTATTGAAGTGAGTAATTTTGAGGTGTAACGGATTTCCCCCCAAAGTATGAAGTTAGAAGACGAGAACTGATAACTGAAATGCTTTGCAGACTTTCAAGAAAGGGTGCGAGCTCAAAGAACTTGACAGAAGCTACACACAATCATCAAACAAATATTAAGACATGCTTCAAACCCAAGGCAGGCATACCTATGCTTGAGTGATAGAGACTTTCAAAGTATGGCCGCCATAAATACACTACAGATCCATAATTATATTGATAAAAGGTATAGCCACCGAAAAATACACTGTGGATCTATACTCCCATGACCTAAATTGATCGTAGACACGAAGAATACATAGTGGATCTATGAGATGATAAGACATAGACACAACCAATACAAAGAGGATCTATGTGACAATATATGTGTCTCTGTTCAAAAGAAACTCCTTCACAACCTGGGCAAAGTACATATCAGAGTGATCACTCAACCCAGGTTCTTATGACCAATCCCTATGTAGTACGAATCCAACCATGTGAATAGATGTCCTGATGTCGAACATGGTAGAAACCACTTGATTATCAGTCAATGATGTAAATCGTTAACAAGCATGAGGGAGATCACCATTGATGTCAATGATTCCCAAGGTACTTTTAGTACATTCCAACGAATGTGAATGGATGAGCTGATGTCGAACATCCGTTGAATCATCCGATCAGAGGTTAATGATGTAAACCCACTGTCGAACGTGAGGAGGCCTTCCATTGAGGCATGCAGGTCCAAAAGTACTAACTGGTTTCTAAGTCTAGTTCCTGGATAATGTGTTGAAGTCGACAAGAATAGACTCGTCGAAGGAGGGCCTTGATGTATCCCCCATCAATGACATGAAACAGACATAGATATGTAATTTGGTAGATCAAATGAACATGAACTGACACGGGTATTGAGACACGGTATTTGTGATGGCTGACTCTTGATGTAGATACTTCCCTTGAACACTGAGGCACAACAACAAAAACATGACATGGACCAAAACACGATAATGCAGTGGATACTGTGACTTTCGTCGGGTGATCCAGAGTAAGAAAAAACTCAGAGGATTGGTTCAGTGAAGAGGTTTAGTGGATTAATATGTGTACAAAGACAAAGTGTCTTGTTCAAGGGAGACTCTAAGAGTTACTGGTAATGTTCTTAAAAATTGCTTGGCTTGCTTCCTTCAATTTTTCCCCCATCCAGATAGATGAGTATCTCTTTTTAATTTAACAAGCTTGAGGAGGATAACACATGCTCGATATAACCCACCTTCGGTAAGTTCCTCTTCCTTTTTTTAATGAACTAGAAGAAGTAAGGGTTCGATCCCGTATGGGCCTGTCAATGTTTGTTTTAACGAGTCCAAATATAGAAAACTCGAAGGTTTTTCATGATTATAGAGTTTGGAAAAACACTTAAAAGAGAACTCTCTCAGTTCCTTTTTCACAAAGTAGTCTGATGAGACTGAAAAAGAGATAAACTATCACTCAACAGATGTTTTCTTCAAATACGTTAATGAGCGTGAAGAGAACAAGGTCACTCGGCAATCTTTTCATGTTTAGAGAGTCTGAAAAGAACTTAAAGATGACTCCAATGTTGTCCTTTTTCGTAATGTTAGTCTCGTGAGGCCAAAAAAGAGATAAATTATCACTCGAAAGATACCCTTTCAAACCTTTTAACGAGTGGGAAAGGAAGAAAGATCACTCGACAATATTTTCATGTTTAGAGAGTCTAAAAAGAGCTTAAAGGAGACTCCAGGGGGTTCCTTTTTCGTGTATCCATCCAAGTCCGAAAAAGAGATAAAAGTTTACTAGGATGCATTCTCATGTATTTACGAGCACAAGAAAGAACAAAGACTAAGTTCAGTATGCCCCCAGATTGAAAGCTAGTGGCTTAACTCCAGAATGATCATCAAAGGCTGGAGACATGCCCTCCAAGCTTCAATTCATTCACCAACTTTGAGGTTGTCACCAATTTCTCTTCTAGATGAGAAAAAGGAGAAGGGTGGATGAAAAGAAGGTTCAAGAGAGGTGATTGTTTCATTTTTTAACGAGATTGACACAGGAAAAGAACTATGCTCAGGGCCTCTGTTTCATTTTTTAACGAGATTTCCACAGAGAAGAAAAACTATGCTCATGGACTTGACTTGCTCATGGCTTCCAAGAGAATAATGCTCTGGAAGGATACCATGTCAAGGGACAAAACTCGGACATGGCTTCCAAGAGATCTTCACTGGATGGAAGATAATCACTCGGGAAGGAACATGTGTCAATTGTCGTGATAGGGGTAAGGAGATCAGGCTCCAATATCCCTATCGAATATATCACCATGTCAACTACCGGATCCAAATCATCGGAAGTTGAAATCATGGGAGATGGTGGAAAATCAACATCAGGAGGGGAGATAGAGTGTATATCTTCCCGAATTTCTTCACGAGGGGGAAGAAAAGAGGATCAGTGATGATTAGTATCTTGAGGTAACTTGTCAATATGAATCATTTTTAGAATAGATTCATCAGAAGGAAAAATTGGGGAAATGTAGTCTATCACAGACGACAAGGAACTCAACCGGGATTGCATCGAGGAACTGTCGAGTGCCAATAGATGTTGGTCATCCGATGAGGGAGAAGTGGATTGGATAAAAACATATGATGGTTCGGCTAGACTAAGTGGCACGGTGTCACCTAGTGCATCGAATTTCAACGGACAAGGTACAATCCAAGGGTCAGATGACTCCAAAGATTGATAAGTCGCGATCAAAATCATATCGACGGTGGCAATATGATGTGTAGTCGGTGAAAGTGGTGTAGGGAAGGTCCCCATGAGGCTAGAATATTTTAGTAATCCAACACCAATGCTTTCATACATGATCTTGTGGTCTCCCAAGAAAGGAATATTTTTGGTAGCGGGAATGCGAGCATCGGTCATGTATAAATCCAACTGATCAACAGTGACAATTTTTCCTTGATGAGGAAATTGGACACATCGAAAAACTGACGAGGCAACGACATTCATAGCATAAAACTAACTTCTTCCAAGTAACAAGTTGTAATCGAGAGGAGCATCGACCAACTCAACATCAACAGTAACAGTTTTTCCACCCAATTGGATGGGCAAGGACTGTAAGAGCCCATGGGGATGAAAACCTCGCCCATCGAAGGCGCGTAACATCGTTGGGGATTTGTTAAGTGCGGGTGATTTTAAACCTTTCCAACATGCTAAAGACATGACACAAGTTGAGGCTCCCTCATCCATAATAGTTCGGTGGATTTGTTGATTATGAACAACAACATCAACTTGAAAAGCAAGTTGGTGAGAGAGTCGAGACACATAATTGTCCAGGTTAAACATGATATGGTTGGATGACTTAGGATCAACAACACCAATAGTGGCCAAGAGTGTTCTACATTGACTAGGGCAGTGTTGTAGAAATTCTAACACAGACAAAGCACACGGTGCTTGAGAAAAATCTTTAACAATGTTGTAGTTCCCTTTGTTGTGTGAGAGCTTGCTCAAGCAACAGATTGATAGGATCGTCTGCTCAGTCGTTTTTCTTTTCTTCCACCATTGAGGGTTTCTTGGGTGTGCGAGATTGATTGTCTTCAAGAGAGACAAGATCAACACCCAACTTTCTATACTCGAACCTCATCAAAGACATGCACTTAAAAAAATGATCAAGAGAAGCCTGCTCTGATACCACTGATCCAGATTATTTTCGCCACGAAATGAGATCGGAGATATAATAAAGAAATGAACAAAGATATCATAGATATTCAATAATATAACAGAAATGTATCAAATATGCAACCATAAACAAATATATACAGTAATACACGATTTCTATTAATGAAAGAAATGTACAGAGACTGTAAAAATACAGAGTCAAAGACTCGCTAGAATGGTGGCAGCTTATCTCTGAGAAGAGATGTGATGGCTAATCGCATTCACAAGAAGATGATTACAATGAGGCTCTAAAGGAATTTTTACAATAAACAGGAATGCCAAAAACCCTAGACATCCAAAAACCTAACCCTAGGAGATGAAGCGCTAAAAGTAATGTGGCCCCCGTTTGGGTAAGTTAGTACATCAACTTCTCGGGGTTGTAACTTGTGCATACGATCTCCGTTTTAGGAATATGATAGATCGTTGGAAAGGTATCGTCAAGGAGATTAATTTTGGGGGATAAATCATGCCTTTGGACATCATTTATAACATCTATATTGAAAAACCTTTATTTAGGCCCTAAAAATGGCCCCGGAAGTTAAAACCTGCTAAAAATAGTAAATTGCCAAAATTGCCAGAAAATTGTTTTGAGCCGGTTGAAAAATGTGGGTGGCCACTGATATCTACCTGGATCAATCCTCCTGATGTAGGAGCATCATTCCAAGCCATCTATGTGTCATCCATCCAGCACATCAAGCACTTGTTCAATGGAGAGGAGCGACGCAGCCCTCTCACTTTCAAATTTCAAATTTGAAAAAAATGTATTTAATGATTGTAAGGCTGGTAGAGCCAAAGCCATGCTTTCAAGCATGTTGTAGTTAATGAAGCCTTTAATGGATGATAGCATGGGGATCTAAATCTGATTCGAAATAGATGGCCCATTCAATGTAAATTCATTGTAATTAATGAGAGTTCGTGAGGATGGAGGGAAGAGCTTAAGGAGCCCCTCTTTGTAAAAGGATCTTCTTTTGTTTTCAGGATAGAGTTAGGAGAAGCATAGAGTAAGAAAAAGAGAGAATAGAGATAGGAGAGGAGAGACGAGACTCTGTAGCAGTCCAATCTCGAACACATTGTAAAGAGGCATTTCAGATTAATACAAATAGAGCAGTTGTTCCTGCATGTTGTTGTTCATGTGTTTGTGAGTTTATGAATGAATGTCTCTATGTGTTGATGATATGTTGTAGATGTATGTTAGATTTTCATTTGCAGGGATAGTTAGGCTTTTCGTATATGTGAGTTATTTGATTTCAGGTTTGGATTCTTTGTGGTTTCATGCAAGAGTGCATGACAGAGTACATTGGTTCTAAAAATCCAGTGCAAGGAGTGCACTTCTGAATTCTACGGAATTTCAGACAAAGACGTGCCAGGAGGGCACACTAGCTGAAGTCATTGACTCAAAAGAGGAAGCCTCAAGGTTGTTGAACACCTTGGAGGTAGTACTATGCAAAGCAAGGCACAGAGATAACAGAATCATTGAGGGTTCTGTGGAAGCTCTGCCAGGAGGGCATTGAGCAAGTGCATAGAGGGCACAGAAGAACTCTATTCTGAGTTCATAGGAAGGAGAAGTGTCAAGGAGGAAGACACTCATAGAGGGAAGAATCATTGAGAATTATGTAAAGAATCTGCTAGGAGGGTATTGAGAAAATTCATAGGATGCATTAAGGAGAACTCTATTTCGAGTTCGGTGAGAAGACAGAGTCACTGAAGATTTTGTAGAAGCTCTGCCAGGAGGGAATCGAGCGAGTGCAAGGAGTGCATCGAGAAGAACTCTCTTTCGAGTTCTAAGATAAGAGAAGTGTCACAGGAGGAGACACTCACAGGGTTACTGAACACCCTGCAGGCTCAGCAAAGTGTACTGGAGCAGGAAGTTTCCAGAGGGAACTTACATCCCTTCAAGGAGAGAAAGGGACAGAGACACTTTGAGGTCATAGCCTCAAGTAATATCAGAGGAGATAGCACAATTACGTGTAAGGACCCTGCAAGGAGTCGCAGAGGCTAAGAAAACCCTTTGGAGGGTTCAGAGTTTGAGAATCTCAGGAGGGATAGTGCCTTAATGCACCGAGTAAAAACAGAGTGAGAAGAAGGTTAAGAAACCCTTTGAGGTTTCACAGTCGATAAAGCTCAGGAGGAACAACATTCCTAGAATGCAGGCGATATCTGAAGGAATTGAGTTTGCATAGGAAGAAAAGGTCGAGGCCTTTGAAACTTTGGAAATCTTCCAAGGGAAAGGAAGAAGCACATGCTCAAGGAGGAGATACAACTGTCGTTAGATTAGTTGGAGAGGCAAGATCTGGACCGTTGAATCTACGTCCAGGCACATAGGAGGAAAGAGCACAAGGAAGAGAAACAGATCTGGGCCATCACATCTGGTGCACAGGACTGATAGTCGTCAGATCCGGAGGAAGGTGTATGGAGTTTAACCTATTAGAGGTTGTGCAGGAGAAGAGTTGAATCGGACGGCGGAGACACTTCATGGAGAACTACAAAATCTCGTGGACCATTGGATGAGAAGAAACAAGGCCGCTGAAACCCTTTGGAGTGGGATTTCGGCATTTCGACATTTTAGGGTTCAGAATTTTGACAATTCCAATGACAAGGAGTTGAGGCACTCTGGGTTTAAAACCTCGAAGTCACGAAACACAACGTGTTCTTGGAGCAGGGTGTGGTCCAGGAGGAAGCGATTGTTTCAGAATTTTGGCATTTCGGAGTTCAGGGTTTGGAGCGATGAGCGATTTTGGAATCACTGCATCGTGAACTTCTAATTCACAAAACTCTGAAAGGATCTAGACCGTTTGATCCAACTCATCGAGAGTCGTTGGATCTCATGTGAAAATTCCCATTTCAGGAATTTGGGGATTCAGACACCGGGGATTCAGAAGATAGAGAACCGGGGAATGCTTGCATCACAGTTTCCTGAATCGCAAAATTCGGTAGCGCTTGGTCGATAAGACTTTTCGGCAATTCAGGACCTGGGTGTTTGAGAGGCCAGGAGTCAAGAGACGTGGAGTCCCAACTCACGAAATCGTGAAACCCCAGAGCATTTGGAGGAATAGCCAAGAGCCAAAGCCGTTGAGCCTATATAGGCATTTCATCATTTCAGGGTTCGAGAAGTAGAGGAGGCTATGGTTTTGGGTTCACTGCATCGCGAATTCTAGGTTCACGAAATCCCGAAAATATCTGAGCACTTCTGGAGTTCGGAGATTGGCGTGACAAGTGATTTTGGGGTCGAGAGTCGTGGACTCCCGGTTACTGAAATCCCGATACATCCATAATGTTGTGGTCGAGGGAGAACTCTATTTCAGGTTCGGTGAGAAGGAGGTGAAGACTCACACCTAGTGCATGTTTGCGCAGGTGGGGTTTTCAAAAAAAGACCCGTGGAATGAATTCGTGGGGTTCCAGTGAGGGCCCGAAAGAACTAATTCGATTTTGCGGATTCGAAGAAGATCGATCTTGTGTAGATCTCGACCCAAGATGAGGGTTGTGGGGTATGCGTCACCTCCCTCTTTAGGAAGCAATGGTATCCATTGTGTTGAGTTCCCGGGGGAGAGGGAAAAGTATTTGTTGGATCTGCATCTTGGTGAGCTCCTTGTATTGTTGGAGACATCGCGTTGCTTGTTTTGTGGAAGTTTGTCATGAACATGTTGAAGTTGAGGCTATTCAACAAGTCGAGCTACATGAGAGGAAGGCGTGCATAAGAAATCTTTGTTCTTTTATGAAACCTTTTCGACCTACTTCTATTGGATAGAAGGTGCAGGGGGTGAGGTTGTAGTGGTTGCAGTGTCCTTCTGTTCCTCTTTTGAACAGATTGTGAAGAAGTTGAATTTTGCAGTATGAGATACTACCTTGTGACACTTTTTAGGAGGAACAACAGTTGGAGCTACCTCTAGTATTCTGTAGAGATGACCCCCTAAAGTAACAATGACACTATGGGATCGAGACTCACAAACAACATGGAATCTCCACATATATGGTTGGCCCAAGAGAACATCACAAACATCTAGTGGGGAAACATCACATAATACCTCATCCTTGAAGGGTTGTATGTCGTATGACAATCGACACTGTTGGCTGACACGGAGATCTCGTCCTTGCCGAAGCCACCTGATGTTGTATGGCTACGGGTGTGGTGTTGTCAACAATCCCAACTGTTTGATGACCTCTGCTGAGATGAGGTTTTTCCAACTTCCGCTATTAACAATAAAATGCAGCAGGGTCCCCTTCACCCAAATCTGTGAATGAAAAAGGTGCTCCCCATCTTCAGGATCTGTTGGTTCTTCTGGTTGAATTACTATGGTTGTGACAATAGCAATGGGGTCTGCGTCAATGATATGTCCTTTACCAGTATTTTCAAAATCAGATTTTGAATCAGGGTTTGGCTCCTTATCTTTGATCTAGGCCACCAATGACTATTTTGAGTGACCTTCATCGGTGTTGTGCCAGGGGATTTTGTGGCAATCACACCATTTTTCAGTACCCTTATTTGTCTTCTCGTGACCCTTCTTTTCATGTCTCTTGGCCTAGTTTTCGGGAGACTCTTTGTTAGGGTTGTCTTTGTCATACTTTGGTTGTTGTGGATTTGCAGACCCGAATTCTCGTTTGTTTTGGTGCTTAAATTTATTCTCGATTTTAGGAGAATATCGATAAGCAGCACCGAGTGATGAGATGTCCAGAAAATCCATTTCAATCTGGATGTATCTGTGTAGAGCTCTACAGTATTTTAGAACCAAATGTTGCTCAGAGTCTTTGATACCCAGCTTGGTGTGCAAGGTATGGAAGGTATTGTTGAACTCTGGAACTTCTTGGCCCCTCTCTTGCCGCAGTGTGGTCCATCTCATGTATTGGTCCTCATATTTACCAACGGGGTAATATTGTTCCTTTACCGCAATCAACAAACAATACCAAGTGGGATCGACCCCATATATTCCAGACTCCTTTGTGGAACTTTTCTCCCACTAATTATTCCACCAATGTTTGACATGCGGGAGAGATTTAAGGAGTGTGAAGGTGATCTTTTCTTTGTCGGAAAAATTGTGAACAGAGAAATAACCTTCTAGCCGAGTTAACCATTTTTCTAGGGCTTCTGCATCTATCCGTCCTTCAAATACAAGAATATCAAAATTAAATTGTAACTTGAAAGGTGAGGTGCCTCCAAAGTGGTCGCTTGATCAAGATGCACCTGATTCTATCTACAGGCGTTTAAGGATGTGGGTAAAATTCTCCATCATTTCATCCCTTTGTCGCGTGAGAACTTGCTTAAGAAACAGATTGATAGGATCGTCTACTCCGTTGTTTTTCTTTTCTTCCGCCATTGAGGGTTTCTTGGGTGTGTGAGAGCGATTGTTTTCAAGAGATACAAGCTCGAGACCCAACTTTCTATACTCGGACCTCATCGGGGACATGCACTGAAAAAAATGATCAAGATCAGCCTGCTCTGATACCACTAATTCGGATTATTTTCGGCACGAAATGAGATCGGAGATATAATAAAGAAAGGCACAGAGATATCACAGATATTCAATAATATAATAGAAATGTATCAGATATGAAACCATAAACACAGATATACAATAATACAGGATTTCTATTAATGAAAGAAATGTACAGAAACTATAAAAATATAGAGTGAAAGACTCGTTAGAATGGTGGCAGCTTATCTCTGAGAAGAGATGTGACGGCTACTCACATTCGCAAGAAGATTATTACAATGAGGATCTAAAGGAATTTTTACAATAAATAGGAATACGAAAAACCCTAGACATCCAAAAACCTAACCCTAGGAGATGAAGCGCTAAAATTCATGTGGGCCCCGTTTGGGTAAGTTAGTACATCAACTTCCCAGGATCGTAACTTTTGCATACGCTCTCCGTTTTAGGCGTATGATAACTCGTTGGAAAGGTATCATCGAGGAGATTCATTTTGGGGGCTCAAACATGTATTTGGATATAATTGAGAACCTTTGTCTCAAAAAACCTTCATTTAGGCCCTTAAAATGGCTCCGGAAGTTAAAACCTGCTAAAAATAGTAAATTGCCAAAATTGCCAGAAAACTATTTTGAGCCAGTCGAAAAAGGTGGGTGGCCACTGATATCCACCTGGATCAATCCTCCCTCCTTAGAAATAAATGGTATCCATTTTGTTGAGTTCCCAGGGGAGAGGGAAAATCATTTTCTATATCTGAATCTTGGTGAGTTGCTTGTATTGTTGGAGACGTCGCGCTTCTTAGTTTGTGGAAATCTGTCATGAACTTGTTGAAGATGAGGTTGTTCAACAAGTTGAGCTACATGAGAGGAAGGTGTGCAAAAGAAATATTTTTTCTTTGCTACAACCTTTTCGACCTACTTGTGTTGGATAGAAGGTGCAGGGGGTGAGGCTGTAGTGGTTGCAGTGTCTTTTTGTTCCCCTTTTGAACAGATTGTCAAGAAGCTGAATTTTGCAGTATGAGGTACTACTTTGTGACACTTTTTAGGTGGAACAATAGTTGGAACTACCTATGGTATTCTGTAGAGATGACCCCCCAAAGTAATAATGACACTACGGGGTCGAGACTCATAAACATCATGGTGTCTCCACATATATGGTTGGCCGAAAAGAACATCACAAACATCCAGTGGGGCAACATCACATAATACCTCATCCTTGAAGGGTTGGATGCCATATGAAAATTGAAACTATTGGCTGACATGGAGATCTCGTCCTTGCCAAAGCCACCTGATGTTGTATGGTTGTTGGTGTGGTGTTGTCAACAATCCCAATTGTTTGATGACCTCTGCTGAGATGAGGTTTTTCCGGCTTTCGCTATCAACAATAAAATGCAGCGGGGTCCCCTTCACCCACATCTGTGAATGAAAAAGGAATTCCCCCTCTTCAATATCTATTGGTTCTTCTAGTTGAATTGTTATGGTCGTGACAATAGCAGTGGGGTCTGGGTCAATGATCTGTCCTTTACCAGTATATTCAGAATCAGATTCGGAATCAGGGTTCGGCTCCTTGTCTTTGATCTCGACCACCAATGACTATTTTGAGCGACATTCATTGGTGTTGTGCTAAGGGATTTTGTGGAAATCAATCCATTTTCCAGTGTCCTTATTTGTCTTCTCATGACCCTTATTTTCTTATGTCTTGGCCTAGTTTTCGAGAGACTGTTTGTTAGGGCCATCTTTGTCGTACTTTGGTTGTTGTGGATTTCCAGGCCCGAATTGTTGATTGTTATGGTTCTTAAATTTATGTTCAATTTTAATAGCATATCGATAAGCAACACCAATTGATGAGATGTCCATAAAATCCATTTCATTCTGGATGTATCTGTGTAGAGCCCCATGGTATTTCAGAACCAAATTTCGCTCTGATTCTTTGATACCCATCTTGGTGCGCAATCTATCGAAGGTATTGGTGAAATTCGGAACTGCTTGGCCCCTCTCTTACCACATTGTGGTCCATCTCATGTACTGGTCCTCATAGTTTCCAACAGGGTAATATTGTTCCTTTACCGCATCCACACAAAAATCCCAAGTGGGATTGGCCCCATATATTCCAGACTCTTCTGTGGAACGTTTCTCCCAGTAAGTTTCCCACCAATGTTTGACATGAGGGATAACTTTAAGGAGTGCGAAGGTGATCTTTTCTTTGTCGGAAAAATTGTGAACAGAGAAACAACCTTCTAGCAGAGTTAACCATTTTTCTAGGGCTTTTGCATCTATGTGTCCTTGAAATAAAGGAATATCAAAATTAACTTGTACCTTGAAAGGAGAGGTGCCTCCAAAGTGGCCGCTTGATGAATATTTGTCTGATGCTATCGACAGGCATTTAAGGATGTGGGCAAATTTCTCCATCATTTCATCCCTCTGTCGCGTGAGAGCTTGCTCAAGCAACAAATTGATAGGATCATCTGCTCAGACGTTTTTTCTTTTCTTCTGCCATTGAGGGTTTCTTGGGTGTGTGAGAATGATTGTATTCAAGAGAGACAAGCTCGAGACCCAACTTTCTATACTCAGACCTCGTCGGGGACATGCACTGAAAAAAATGATCAAGAGCAGCCTGCTCTGATACCACTGATCTGGATTATTTTCGGCACGAAATGAGATCGGAGATATAATAAATAAATGCATAGAGATATCATGGATATTCAATAATATAACATAAATGTATCAGGGATGCAACCATAAACACAGATATACAGTAATACATGATTTCTATTAATGAAAGAAATGTACAGAGACTATAAAAATACAGAGTCAAAGACTCGCTAGAATGGTGGCAGCTTATCTCTGAGAAGAGATGTGACGACTAGTCGCATTCACAAGAAAATGATTACAATGAGGCTCTGAAGGAATTTTTGCAATAAACAGGAATGCCAAAAACCCTAGACATCCAAAAACCTAACCCTAGGAGATGAAGTGCTAAAAGTCATGTGGGCCCCGTTTGGGTAAGTTAGTACATCAACTTCTCGCGGTCGTAACTTTTGCATTCGATCTCTGTTTTGGGCGTATGATATCTCATTGGAAAGGTATCGTCAAGGAGATTAATTTTGGGGGCTCAATAATGAATTATAATATCAATGAGAACCTCTATCTCAAAAAACCTTCATTTAGGCCCTCAAAATGGCCCTGGAAGTTAAAACCTGCTAAAAATAGTAAATTGCCAAAATTGTCAGAAAACTGTTTTGAGCCAGTTGAAAAAGGTGGGTAGACATCGATATCTACCTAGATCGATACTCTCTTCTTAGGCAACAATGGTATCCATTGCGTTGAGTTCCCGGGGGAGAGGGAAAAGCATTTGTTGGATCTGCATCTTGGTGAGTTGCTTGTATTGTTGGAGACGTTGCGTTGCTTAGTTTGTGGAAGTTTGTCATGAACCTATTGAAGCTAAGGATATTCAACAAGTCGAGCTACATGAGAGGAAGGTGTGCATAAGGAATATTTTTTCTTTGCTGCAACCTTGTCGACCTGCTTCTGTTGATAGAAGGTGCAGGGAGAGAGTCTCTAGTGGTTGCAGTTTCCTTATGTTCCTCTTTTGAACAGATTGTGAAGAAGTTGAATTTTGCAGTATGAGATACTACCTTGTGACACTTTTTAGGTGGAACAATATTTGGAACTACCTCTAGTATTCTGTAGAGATCACCCCCTAAAGTAACAATGACACTATGGGGTCGAGACTCATAAACAACATGGGTCTCCACATATATGGTTGGCCCAAGAGAAAATCACAGACATCCAGTAGGGAACCACCACATAATATCTCATCCTTGAAGGGTTGGATGTCGTATGACAATCGGCACTGTTGGATGACACAGATATCTCTTCCTTTCCGAAGCCACCTAATGTTGTATGGTTGCGGGTGTGGTGTTGTCGACAATCCCAACTATTTGATGAACTTTGTTGAGATGAGGTTTTTTTGACTTCCGCTATCAATAATAAAATGTAGTGAGGTCCCCTTCACCCACATCTTTGAATGAAAAAGGCGCTCCCCCTCTTCAGGATCTGTTGGTTCTTCTGGTTTAATTTCTACGGTCGTGACAATAGAAGTGGGGTCTACGTCAATGATCTATCCTTTACCAGTATTTTCATAATTAGATTATGAATCAGGGTTCGGCTCCTTGTCTTTGATCTCAGCTACCAATGACTGTTTTGAGTGACATTTATCGGTGTTGTGCCAGGGGATTTTGTGGAAATCACACCATTTTTTGGTACCCTTCTTTGTTTTCTCGTGACCCTTCTTTTCTTGTGTCTTGGCCTGGTTTTCAAGAGACTCTTTGTTAGGGTCATCTTTGTCATTACTTTGGTTGTTGCGGATTTGCAGACCCGAATTATCGTTTGTTCTAGTGCTTAAATTTCTTCTCAATTTTAGCAGCATATCAATAAGCAGCACTGAGTGATGAGATGTCCAGAAAATCCATTTCAGTCTGGATGTATTTGTGTAGAGCTCCACGGTATTTCAGAACCAAATGTCGTTCAAAGTCTTTGATACCCAGCTTGGTGTGAAAGGTATGGAAGGTATTGGTGAACTCTATAACTGCTTGGCCCCCTCTTGCCATAGTGTGGTCCATCTCATGTATTGATCCTCATAGTTTCCAACAGGGCAATATTGTTCCTTTACCGCATCCACAAAACAATACCAAGTGGGATCGGCCCCATATATTCGAGACTCCTTTGTGGAAATTTTCTCCCAGTAATTTTCCCACCAATGTTTGACATGAGGGAGATATTTAAGGAGTGTAAAGGTGATCTTTTCTTTGTTGAAAAAATTGTGAACAGAGATATAACCTTCTAGTAGAGTTAACCATTTTTCTAGGGCTTTTGCATCTATCTGTCCTTCAAATAAAGGAATATCCAAATTAACTTGTAACTTGAAAGGAGAGGTGCCTCCAAAGTGGTCACTTGATGAAGATGCACCTGATGCTATCGGTAGGTGTTTAAATATGTGGGTAAAATTCTCCATCATTTCGTCCCTCTGTCGCGTGATAGCTTTCTTAAGCAACAGATTGGTAGGATCGTCTGCTCCGTTGTTTTTCTTTTCTTCTAGAATTGAGGGTTTCTTGGGTGTGTGAGAGAGATTGTCTTCAAGACGGACAATCTCGAGACCCAACTTGCTATACTCAGACCTCGTCGGGGTCATGCACTGAAAAAAATGATCAAGAGTAGCCTTCTCTGATACCACTGATCCAGATTATTTTCGGCACGAAATGAGATCGGAGATATAATAAAGAAATGCACAGATATATCACAGATATTCAATAATATAACATAAATGTATCATATATGCAACCATAAACATAGATATACAATAATACATGATTTCTATTAATGAAAGAAATGTACAGAGACTGTAAAAATACAGAGTCAAAGACTTGCTAGAATGGTGGCAGCTTATCTCTGAGAAGAGATGTGATGGCTACTTGCATTCGCAAGAAGATGAATACAATGAGGCTCTGAAGGAATTTTTACAATAAACAAGAATGCCAAAAACCCTAGACATACAAAAACCTAACCCTAGGAGATGAAGCGCTAAAAGTCATGTGGGCCCCGCTTGGGTAAGTTAGTACATCAACTTCCCAGGGTCGTAACGTTTTCATACGATCTCCATTTTAGGCGTATGATAGCTCGTTGGAAAGGTATCATCAAGGAGATTCATATTGCGGAAACAATAATTCCTTTAGAAATCATTGAGAACCTATATCTCTAAAAACCTTCATTTAGGCCCTCAAAATGGCCCTGGAAGTTAAAACCTGCTAAAAATAGTAAATTGCCAAAATTGCCAGAAAACTATTTTGAGCCAGTCGAAAAAGGTGGGTGGACACCAATATCCACCTGGATAAATCCTTCCTCCTTAGGAAGCAATGGTATCCATTGTGTTGAGTTCCTGGGGGAGAGGGAAAAGCATTTGTTGTATCTGCATCTTGGTAATTTGTTTGTATTGTTGGAGACGTCGCGCTGCTTAGTTTGTGGAAGTCTGTCATGAACCTGTTGAAGTTGAGGTTGTTCAACAAGTTGAGATACATGAGAGGAAGGTGTGTAGAAGGAATCTTTGTGATTTTCTACAACCTTGTCTCCCTTCTTGTGTTGGATAGAAGGTGCAGGGGGAGAGGCTGTAGTGGGTGCAGTGTCTTTTTGTTCCCCTTTTGAACAGATTGTGAAGAACTTGAATTTTGCAGTATGAGATACTACCTTGAAATTTTTTTTAGGTGGAACAATAGTTGGAACTACCTCTAATATTCTGTAGAGATGACCCCCCAAAGTAACAATGACACTACGAGGTCGAGACTCATAAACATCATGGCGTCTCCACATATATGGTTGGCCCAAGAGAACATCACAGACATCCAGTGGGGCAGCATCACATAATACCTCATCCTTGAAGGGTTGGATGCCATATGACAATCGAAACTATTGGATGACATGGGGATCTCGTCCTTGCCGAAGCCACCCGATGTTGTATGGTTGTGGGTGTGGTGTTGTCGACAATCCAAACTGTTTGACAACCTCTGCTGAGATGAGGTTTTTATGGCTTCTACTATCAACAATAAACTGCAGCGGGGTCCCCCTCACCCACATATGTGAATGAAAAAGGTGCTCACCCTCTTCAGGATCTGTTGGTTCTTCTGGTTGAATTGCTACAGTCATGAAAATAGTGGGGTCTGCGTCAATGATCTGTCCTTTACCAGTATTTTTAGAATCAGATTCTAAATCAGGGTTCAGCTCCTTGTCTTTGATCTCGGACACCAATAATTGATTTGAGAGACATTCATCGGTGTTGTGCCAGGGGCGTTTTTGGAAATCACACCATTTTCTGGCGTCATTCTTTGTCTTCCCGTGACCCTTCTCTTGCTATGTATTGGCCTAGTTTCTGGGAGATTTTTTTTTAGGGTCGTCTTTGTCATACTTTGGTTGTTGCAGATTTGCAGGCCCAAATTATCGTTTGTTCTGGTGCTTAAATTTCTGCTCAATTTTAACAGCATATCGATAAGCAACACTGAGTGATGAGATGTCCAGAAAATCCATTTCAGTATGGATGTATCTGTGTAGATCCCCATGGTATTTCAGAACCAAATGTCACTCAGAGTCTTTGATACCCAACTTGGTGCACAAGGTATGGAAGGTATTGGTGAACTCTGGAACTGCTTGGCCCCTCCCTTGCCACAATGTGGTCCATCTCATGGACTGGTCCTCATAGTTTCCAACAGGGTAATATTGTTCCTTTACCGCATCCACAAAACAATACCAAGTGGGATTGACCCCATATATTCCAGACTCCTTTGTGAAAATTTTCTCCCGGTAATTTTCCCACCAATGTTTGACATGAGGGAGAGATTTAAGGAGTCCGAAGGTGATCTTTTCTTTGTCAGAAAAATTGTGAATAGAGAAATAACCTTCTAGCAAAGTTAACCATTTTTCTAGGGCTTTTGCATCTATCTGTCCTTCAAATACAGGAATATCAAAATTAACTTGTACCTTGAAATGTGAGGTGCCTCCAAAGTGGTTTCTTGATGAAGATGCGCCTGATGCTATCAATAGGCATTTAAGAATGTGGGCAAAATTATTCATCATTTCGTCCCTCTATCGCGTGAGAGCTTACTCAAGCACCAGATTGATAGGATCATCTACTCTGTCATTTTTATTTTCTTCCACCATTGAGGGTTTCTTGGTGTGTGAGAGAAATTTTCTTCAAGAGATACAAGCTCAAGACCCAACTTGCTATACTCAGACCTCGTCGAGGACATGCACTGAAAAAACGATCAAGAGCAACCTGCTATGATACCACTGATCCAGATTATTTTCGTTATGAAATGAGATCGGAGATATAATGAAGAAATGAACAGAGATATCACAGATATTCAATAATATAAAATAAATGTATCAGATATGAAACACAGTAATACATGATTTCTATTAATGAAATAAATGTACAGAGACTGTAAAAATACAGAGTGAAAGACTCGCTAGAATGATGGGAGCTTATCTCTGAGAAGAGATGTGACGACTACTCACATTCACAAGAATATTATTACAATGAGGCTCTAAAGGCCTTTTTACAATAAACAGGAATGTCAAAAATCCTAAACATCCAAAAACCTAACCCTGGGAGATGAAGCGCTAAAAGTCATGTGGACCCTGTTTGGTTAAGTTAGTACATCAACTTCTCGGGGTCGTAACTTTTGCATTCGATCTTCGTTTTAGGTGTATGATAGCTCATTGGAAATGTATCTTCGAGGAGATTCATTTTGAGGGCTCAATAATTCCTTTGGAAATATTTGAGAACCTCGATCTCAAAAAATCTTCATTTAGGCCCTCAAAATGGCCATGGAAGTTAAAACCTGCTAAAAATAGTAAATTGTCAAAATTGCCAGAAAATTGTTTTGAACCAGTAGGAAAAGGTGGGTGGCCACTGATATCCACCTGGATCAGCATGGAAACCCAACGCTCTTGTACATAGTCTGTTTGTGCTTCATAATTGGGATTCTATAACTACCAATCCTCAATTATGAAGGTATATGCTTATCCATAAACGAAGTAATCTCCAAATTTCTCGACTTTCTGCTCTCTGTAAAAGAATTTCAGTATGCAGAACCTAAGATACATGGACAATTCTAAATACAGTGAGACTGGTTATTCAGGAAACATGCTAGACTTTCCTGTGAATAAGGCAGAAAGGGTACTTGCTCACATTCTAGCTACTAAATTCCACACAGATCTGACTATAGACTCAAAGTTAGAAGTCAGGTTGAATCCCACTATGAAGGATTTAGTCATCAACAGGTCAGTTGCTAAGAAGAAAAGGAGCAAGTGGCAGAAGAAGGAGGAATCCACAGCTGAAACGATTGAAAGTGTTGGAGAGAATCAATTGGTCTAGTTAGATTCTTTAAAGGAGGAGATCGCTACGCTAAAATGAGTCTTCAACTAGGATTTAGTATGTTTTAGTGAATTTTGGAACATGGGGGTAGCAGAGGTAAGGGACTCCAGAGATGATAGGCTTGTTCTTAAACAACCCTTTTTCAACAGGATAACTATTATCATCCCTTTTTTTTTGTAATTTTGTGATTAATACGATTATATAAATACAGATTCGGATTTTGGGTTGTTTATTACAAGATTTTAACTGGTTGTGTCGTGAGCCTTGTTTTCTTTTATAGTATGTTTTTCTTGTAAGCTTATGTTTCACTTCCATCTCTCAGAATCAGAGGAATATAACACTCAGAATTCTTTTTAATTAATGCTCTGATGTGGTTGTGTGTTTCTTTTTCCTCTGATATTATGCAAATTAAACTCAGACTCATCGCCTCCCAGATGACTTCCCACACACTAAAATTCATCATGTACACCCATATTTATCATGCACAACAACACTAGAAGGTAAAACATGTTTCTGTGCACCTGTATCTACTATGTATTTCTTCTTTGTTGCGCCGAAATCTTGCGCGCACTACTTTGCATTGTACGCCAATATCCACTGCGCACAGTTTTGGGTATCGCGCAATAATACTCCACATGCATTTTGCCCCATGCATTACACCATGTCAAGGTTCAATGTGTTCCATTGCGCACAATAATCTGCGTGCACCATTGAATACACTATCGCAAGACAACTTATACTCATACTATGCGCATACCACAAAACTCTTATGTGTTATGAAATACTTGTGAAACCCATGTGCACATTACTATGTGCATGCTCACCACGCAAGGCTAACCTCAATGCGTTCATCCGCACACAATATTCTTCTGTGCAGCGCCACAATTTACCACGCACACTTGCACGCCAACGTTTTCCGCGCGGTGCCAAAATTTACCACGCATGCCTGCATGCCAACATTTTCCATGGACGCTCCGTGACTCGAATTTTGGTCACTTTGAAGTTACTCTTCTGTGAATATTCACTTCAACTGAACCCCTCTGGCCCATCCAGGCTCAATGTTGAAACTGATGCTCTGATACCAATTTGTAACATTCCCCCGACCACCCACAGGCCGGGGAAATGCCACTCCAGATCAATCTCTCATGCTCTAATATCAATTGGTAGCATCCCCAGCCTTAACAGGTCAGCCATGCTACTCTATGGAACACTTTTTTTCCCTCGTTGTGGAACATACTACAACATACCCAATATTCAACTGAGCTATGCCGCATAAATTTTCACTTCAACTGCATGCAATTATAACATATACATACAACCCTCTTGTGGAAGATTTACATATAATGTAGACAACAATCACATCCTGTAAATATACAATTTCATACTGAAATAACAGTAAACACAGATATGCATCATATACAGGGAAATACCCATAAACATACAGACAGTTATAATCACATATATGATCAACCATAACATAAGAATGTAAATAACAATTCAGCATATAATTTATCATACGATTGGTACTTATCTTGGAAAGATTGTCACCAACTGCGTACAGACCATCCACGAACCTCCCATCCTTAGACTGCATTGTTCATCACTCTCAACAATGATTCACCCCCGAGATGGGACTGAACTCCACCCAGGTAAAGGGGTTCCTAACCAGGCTAAGGCTCATGGAAAATAGGAAAGAATCTATCTCAGGTGTTCACTCAACTAACAACCTACAACCTCTCATTCCCCACATGCCTGTCCCACCCAAGGAAGTGTGCCCCTTCTCTGCTCAACAGTCCCTCGGCTACCCCACTTCCCTTCCAGGGCTTTAGCAACAAGCCAGAACGAAATTCTCAAAGCACTGTAGTTGTAGTTTAGCACCTTCGGGAATCAATCCCCAACAATTCTCTTGCTCGAAGAATTGCTCACAGGCCTGAAAACCCGCTTCTTCAATCCCGCTCCAAGCTAACCAGGTACACCAACCGAAAAAGGTTATGGAAACAGGCTCAGATATGGTGAAATGTATGTCTTAAGGATAACGGACTATGTGAATGAAAATGGTCATGGAATCATTGACTGGATAACTGATTGATGAAAGGAATCATCGTGAAACTGATCGTGAAAGTTATGGTGAGAATGATGGTCAAGATGCTGGTAAGAATCCCCATGAAAAGTGACCAAATGAGCTAATTCCCCACAATATGAATGCATGTCCCCAACGTGACACTTGTCATGTTGGAAGCTACTTTGGTCCACTTGTCCCCAACTTTAGAACTTAGGATAAAATAATTATCCATACTTTATGGTTTAGGAAATATTGATATAATATTCCTTTTTGGCTTAATCTCTCTAGCTTAGCCCTTTCCTTAACTTTTGGCCCTCCCTTACCCTAACTGGTGAAGTTCAGTCCCCCATATATTTTATTGTGGTCGGTCTGCGCGCAACAATGTGTTTTATATTAATCATGAGACATATACAAAATAGGCGCATTGGCCTCTAACATCTAGGCACTCTGGCCTAATTCCAAAACATAAGCATTCTAGCTTATAATAACTGGCTCACCATCCTATAGCACATATCATATACACAAGGTTCATTGACCTCCATACTGCGCGCACAGTATCCAGGAATGTGCACACTACATTTTACTGCGCAGTTCATGCACGCACTATGCCATGAAAGGTGCATTACAAAATGATGTCAAAACAGCTCACCGGCTTAAGTATACTTACTTTACATTTACAATTGACTTCGGTTGAGGGATATTACATTCCATATACTCGAAACATTCTGACTCGTCCCTTCAATTCCATTTGAAGGATATAAATGGGCCAATTCTGAGCTATGGAAAAGAGGAGAAAGAATTCAACTTTGAGAGAACATTTACTCTGGAGAAATTATTTACTTCATATTGACTCTACATCCCTTTGTCCTTTAAGCCTGAACACAATATTCAACCCCCAAGCTCTTCCCTTATTGATTGAGAACCTCATTGAGTCTCTTTTATGAGATTTCCTTTGGTGGAGGCCCAACTGGAAGGAACTTAGTTTCTCGGTTCTGAACCATGTCGACACGAAAGTTTGTAACATTTTCACTTTTGTTGATCATATATTAATAGAAATACTCTTTTCCCGTCCAATTGATATCTTGAAAATATTTGAATTATTATTCCATGGGTGTATTTTTCATGTTATTAATGGATTATGATATCGAATGTGCTAACATCATTTATTATCACCATATGCTTTCTTTGCTTGGTTTTTGAAGACTAGTTGTACGTATATTGATTTGGATCAAGTTCTCAATAGTGGACTTCATCGAACGTATGGACGAACCAGATATAAAAAGTATTCAGAAAAGAAATGAAATTCTAGAAATGGCAGAATAACAGTAATATAACCAGTATAATCTCCACAATAACACATAAATGATATAAGAACAACAACAGAAATAGCACTTTGATTCAGAAAGAAATGTTCACAGGCCTCTTCGAGGGGGAAACCTCCAGTCAAGTAGCGCTCTATTACAATAATCTTCAAGATAGGGTTTTCATACCCTCGACCCTTATTTATACTAAATATGTCTATCAAGAGAAGCATCTAGAGGGAGATCCTTCTAGAAGCGGAAGCTTCTATTAGGTCTTATTACATCCACTTTATTCTATTTTATTGAAAGGCCTTATTAATATTGACCTTTATTACATCTGAATATATTGATCTACCTATGTGCAGGTTAGGACCCTAACATGTCCGGCCCCTTAAAAACATCCTTGTCCTCAAGGCTTGAGATGTGGAAACTGCTGCAGAATGGTAGTTGGCTCCCAAGTGGCATCTGCTGGAGTCGTATCTTTCCACTGGACTAGCACTTCCTTGATGGTTCTTTGATGCAAGCGACACTCACGCTGGTCCAAAAATGCTTCTGGTTGTAGCCAAATGGATCCTTCTTTAGCTAACTCTGGAAGGTTGGTTTGAATTTTGCACCTGGTTCCAATCACCTTCTTTAAGCATGAAACATGAAAAATGGGATGTAGCTTCGACTGACTGGGCAGAGCTAACTGATAGGCGACTTGCCTCACATGCTTGAGAACTGTATAAGGACCATAAAATTTGGGTGCTAGCTTCTGACAATGCTCAGCCTTGAGGGAAGTTTACTTGTATGGTTGCAGTCGCAGAAACACCTGATCCCCTTCTGCAAATTGACGTTCAGAGCGACCTTGATCTGCTTGTTGCTTCATGCGATTATGTATCATGACCAAGTTCTCTTTAAGGGTACAAAGAATATCCTCTCGAGATATAAGTGTTTGGTCAACCACCTGGACCTTTGAGGTACCCAATAAGTATGAGAGAACTGAAGGTGGCTTCTGTCCACATATCGCTTCAAAAGCAGTCATGCATGTAGTTGTATGGTAGGAAGTGTTGTACCACCATTCAGCTAGGGGTAACCATTGAGCCCATTGATGTTGCTTCTCAAAGGCAAAACACCTCAGATATGTTTCCAAACACTTGTTGACAACTTTCGTTTGACCATCAGTCTAGGGATGATAAGCTATGTTGAGATGCAATTGGGTTCCCTGTAGCTTAAACAGTTCTTGCCAAAAATTTCTTGTGAAAGTTGGGTCACGATCAGAAACAATAGAGTGCGGCATGCCATGAAGCTTGAAGATTTGGTCCATGAAAATTTGAGCCACCATGGATGTAGTAAATGGGTGTTGAAGAGCGCATAAATGAGCATACTTGGAAAGGTGATCCACAACCACCATTATGACTGATTTATTCCCCGATTTGGGTAAGTCGGTAATAAAGTCCATAGAGATATCCTTCCAAATAGCAGGTGGAATCGGAAGCAGTTGTAGTGTGCCTGGAGATTTGATTTTTTCTCCCTTGTTGCATTGACATACCTCACATTCAGCGACAAAATTACAGATGTCATGTTTCATACCATCCCAGAAAAAGGAATGTTTGACCCTGTCATAGGTTTTGGTGAACCCTGAGTGCCCCACTGTGGGTGTAGCATGAAGCTTAGAAAGTACCATGGATTTAAGCTTTGATTGTTTACTTAAATACAATCGGCCTTTGTATCGAAGCTCATCCTAGAGCCAAGAGTACCCTGGGGGAGCCGGAGCATTGTTCTGCAATTGTTGGATCAGATGTGAACTTTTGGGATCCCGTAGCCATTCTTGGTGCACAGCTTGGAGCCAATCGACTATAATGAAGGAAAGAGAAAAAAGGGATCCTTCTTCTTCATATTTTTGGGATAGTGCATCTGCCACTACATTGTCTTTTCCCTTCTTGTAAATGATCTCATAATCATATCCAAATATCTTATTCACCCATTTTTGTTGCTACGGGAAGGAAATGCATTTTTCCAGAAAGTACTTGAGGCTTTGATGGTCGATCTTAATTTGGAAGCGTTTCCCCAAGAGATAAGGACGCCATAGATCAACGGCATGCAGAATAGCCAACATTTCCTTTTCATAAATGGGTTTTCCCAGATTCCTTTCAGATAGTTTCTTGCTGGTGAAGGCCAAAGGTCGACCCTCTTGCATAAGGACAACATCGATTCCTTTCCCTGATGCATCACATTCCAATACAAAGGTATTTGTGAAATCAGGAAGGGCTAGAACCGGAGTGGTGCACATGGTCATATTCAAGGTTTGAAAAGCTTGAGCAGTGGCTGGAATCCAAGTGAAAGAGTTATTTTTTAGGAGAGCATTGAGAGGTGCTACAATCTTTCCATAGTTCTTAACAAACTTGTGATAATACCATGTTAAGCCGAGAAATCCACGCAAGCTTTTGAGAGTCTTTGGGTGTGGCCAGTCTTGCATAGCTTCAATCTTTTTCAGATCCACCATGACGCCATCCTTGCCAACCAGATGACCCAAGTATTCTACTTCTGAGGCACCAAAAGCACATTTAGAATATTTCAAGAAAAGTTGGTGCTGAGAGAGTAGATGGAGAACTTGATCCACATGAGTAATATGGTATGTTCAGGTTTTTCTATAGATGAGGATATCATCAAAGAAAACTAATACAAAATGATGGAGAAAGGGACGGAAGACATGGTTCATGAGGCTTTGGAAGGTGGAGGGGGCATTAAACAAGCCAAAGGGCATGACAAAAAACTCATAGTGGACCTCATGAGTTTGAAAGGTTGTCTTGGGAATGTCTGCCTCTTTCATATGTATCTGGTGATAGCCCGAGCGAAGATCAAGTTTAGTAAAGAATTGGGCACCACTCAATTCATTCAGGAGGTCATCAATGACAGGAATGGGGAATTTGTATTTAATGGTCAGTTTGTTGAGGTCACGGAAGTCAGGACACATTCTCCAAGAACCTTCTTTCTTTAGGACCATGACTACAAGAGAAGAGTAAGGGCTTGTACTAGGGCAGATAATGCCTGCATTAAGGAGTTCCTGGACCATTTTCTCAATTTGATTTTTTTGTGAAAATGGGTGGCGATATGGACGAATATTGGGAGGAAGGCTTCCAAGTACAAGGGGAATGGAATGATCATGAACACTGCGGGAAGGAGGGAGTCCTTGGGGAGTGGAAAATACCATTTTATGTTTAGAAAGGAGGGCTTGGAGGTCTTGCAGCACCGGGGGTGTATTTGTTGCTTGTATGGCATGGAGTTGGGCAATGACACCAGAATGACCTTTCTTGAGAATATTTTCCATGCGATGGGAACTAATGACCTCGGGTGAACCAGCAGTGATGCCTTGGAATTTATATTGGTGGCCTTCCTGGTCGAATTGCATGGTTAATGCCTTAAAATCCATGAGAATGGGACCCAAAGTTCTTAGCTAGTATGCACCCAACACAATGTCACAACCACCCATGTCGATAGAAAACATATGGGATTTTAGGTTGTAATCACTGATTTGGAGACGCACATTTTCACAGCGCCCTCCACATTTCATGGAACCACCATTGGCAATTATGATTTGGAAATTGTTGACAACATGGATGTAGCAATGAGTTTCTTGGCCAATGTGGAAATGAATAAAATTATGGGTGCTTCCACTATCAACCAGAATGATGACCTTCTGATGCTTGATGTAACTAATTAACTTGAGGGTTTGGGGAGCAGAGAAGCCAGTGAGATCATTGAGGGAAATAACGGGTTCGACTTTGGGAGGGTCTGAGGGTGGGGTTATGTCAGTGATTTCAGGTGACTCAGACATAAGGGGAGTTTCAACATCCTCTTCCGAAATATCTTCAGAGATTGCCATAAAAAGATTTTGTTCCTTACACTTGTGGCCCAGGAAATATTTATCATCACAATTATAACAAAGGCCTTTGAGTTGGCGTTCAACCATTTCAGCCCTGGTCAATTTTTGGATCTTTAATAGGGCAGAGGGAGTGGTGGGAGTTACGGGTTTAGGGCGAGGGATAAAGGAGGGTTTTTAGTTTTGAGAGGATACAACCTATTTTTCTTCTTTATCTCTTTTAGTATCCTCCACCCATATCAAGGGTCGAGCCATGAGGACATGTGCCCAAATACCCTCCTTGAGGCCACTGATAAAACACTCTCGAAAGAAAGCATCAGTCATGCCCTCTATTCGAAAATTCAGGTGCTCAAAGGCAGCTATGAAGTCTTCTATTGTTCCTGATTGTTTCAACTTTGTCAAATGACCCAAATGGTTGGTGTTTGTGTCAAAGTGTTCATAAATCTCAGTCACAAATTGGGTCCAAGCAATATACCCTTGACAGGAAGTTTTTCTCCATTGCCACCATTGCCAACGTTCTTGATCTAGATGGAGAACACCATACCGGAGTTTGGCCAAGTCATCTGTAATGTCGTATAAAGAGAAATAATGTTCCATTTGGGTTACCCAACCAGTGGGGTTTGAGCCATCAAACTTGGTCACATCCACCCGCGGAAGGCATAGGTCATGTTGAAAGTGATGGGGCTGAAAGGTATGGGAATGGGAGGAATTTTCACCTTTAGTCTTTGGAGGTGCTTTAGAGAAATGGTCATTTGTAGGGATCTTCAGTTTGGTGCAGAGTGATGCAAAGACAGATTCAAGTTGGGTGGTCAGTTCTTGTTTGAATTCCTCCATTGAGAACTACATGGTTGTATTTATTGTAGAATTGATGGATGAATCGATGGAGGCAACATTAGCACTGAGTTGTTTCACTTCTTTTTGGGTTTCGAGGAAACCAGATTGCAAGGTGTTGAAGCGAGCTTCCAGGTCTTGGCTACGAGTATGGGCCATGAGGATGGGTGAACTAAAAAGGGGCGGGAGGGGTCAAAAATTTTGTTGAAAAATGATATGGATGAATGTGATGTGGGAGAAGAGATGAATCCAATGGAAAAAATCTCAAATAATGGTGAAACAATTTCCA
>ML792791.1:262205-288538 GCA_009831015.1 Picea engelmannii | reverse complement strand
AGGAGAGCAAATCAGTTGAGGGCCTCAAGAGCCTTCCATTGGAGAGGGAAGGGACCCAAGTCCTCTTTCTCCATTGTGTATCTTTGGATTTCATCAATCAGATCAAGCTATATATTGGTGATATTGGTCCATTTTCATTTGTTGTTCATTTTTGTTATTATGCTCATGTTTTCTTTTAGTTTTTGTTTAATTCTTGTTGATAGTTTAGTTGTTTCTTTCTAACCTTTTACATTACAGCTGTCATGACTAGTAGAGCCCAACTAGGCATGTAAGCACTCACTTTTTGCTCACACATCGACGAAAAGAGTGCAAACACTCATAATGGCAGATGCAAGCCAGACATAGTTATGTTCTTTACAGGAAAAATTGCCCATAAGGAAGCTTTAGATCGTAAGTGCACCTCCATGGCTACTCTCTGCAATGTTTTCCATTTATGGTATGAGGCGAGGTCTCAACTTCTGCCCACAATCTTCAATAATTGTCTTCATTGGGATTAGGACTGGGCTTGACACCCATAATTGTTCTCATACAGTGCCAATGACTTATGCGAGTCCATCCTGATATCTCGAGGCCATGAATGATCTTTGTCTGTGACCAATGCAAGATTTGCAGGTGGAAATATGATAGTGTATGCATAGGGGTGATGTGGAGCAAGGTGATTGGCAAAAAATCGCATGGACCAACAAGTGAACGATGACCATGTGGAAGGAAGGGATTGGGGGGAGCGGAGGCTGGGATGAGTTTTTGGTGGCAAGGGAAAGGTAGAGGTGGCAGGGGAACAAGGGAGGTGTGATAGGCGGGGAGGAGGTAACGTGTAAGGGAGATTGGAATGTGAGTGGGACAGGTGTCGGGAGGTGAGAAGAGGTATCGGGAAGGGAGATGTTATAGGTGGAGAGAGGGTGCTTGAACTGCTTAGGCCTCCAATCTTTTTGTTTTCCCTGTGGAAATCATGGGAAGAATGTCACATGATTTACACCATAATGCAATTGAGGGTAAACCTCAATTTATGTCTTATTCTTAAGAAATAGTCTGTAGATCCTTGTGTGAACACATACTTTCGCCTCTTCACAGACTTCAGTGATGATGCCCGTACACACCTCTTTGGATGAGTTAGGCAGAGGATACTACCTTTTCATACAGGGAAAAGCGGTAAACCAGGACCCTTTCTGGCCTACAATGTTTCAAATCCAATCTTTCCCTACACCTTGGTATCAAATTCCACAACCCACCACTAGCCCAGTCACTACCAGTCATACTAGAGCTCCATCACCAACCTTTGCGAGTCATGTTGGAGATGGGTCGACGACCTCTGCAAGTCATGTTGACGACCCACACCCAGTTGTTGCTAGTTATGTTGGGGGCATCATTTTAGTCATTGCGATTCATATCAATGTCACATCTCCAACCTCTGTACATCATGTAGGAGATGACTCTCTCGCCTCTTCTAGTCACATTGAGATCATGTCACCAGCTGTTGGGAACGGTGTTGGGGGCATCGAGAAGCCTAGACACTTCATATGTAAGACTAAATTCCTTTGCTGTACTTATGAAGGAAATCACCTTACTCATTTTTTTCCAGCCACTGGAGAGATACGAGAAGCGTGGGGCTCACCTAAGGGCCCTTTAGATTTAGAGGCGTCTATGGTTTCCCCACATATTGTTTATCCTTTGATTGACATAGAAATAATGTCGCTGCAATATTCTCCTGACCACACCCCTATTTTCGAGGGTGATGTGTGTTGGCATGTTTTATAGGCAGTGTATTCTTGTCATTGATGGAAAGTACAACAACGACGTTGACAGGGTTACAGTTGGGAGAGAACAATGGAAAACAGGCAGGCAAGGAAGATCAGCAGCGATGATGGCATGGAAAGATCAGAAGCGTAACAATGAAGAGCAACAGTGATCGTTGGATCCCATTTAGAATTCCCGATGACTGACAGATCTGAATTCAGACAGGAGGAGAGCAAATATGGAGGACAGATCTCGGGCGTTAGATCCGAGCGCAGGGTTTGACCATCATTGGATCCAGGAGAACCTTCACGTTCTTTAAAGTGATAGGAGAATCGGGCTTACAAAATCTCGAAAGCAGGAGGAACATCCATCTTCGAGTAGGACACGTGGTCACAGATCAAAATTTCCCTGACTGGAAATTCAAAGGAACGGGGTTCCCTAACCTCTCAAACTCGCGATATGCGAAATCACGAAATGCCGAAATGCGAAATTGCAAAAAACACCTTTTGGTGTAGGTTTCGGATACCGGGAGTTGGAGTGTTGAAACACTTCACCACAAGAATGCCAAAATGTCGAAATGTTGAAATGCAAAAAACACCATTTGGTGTAGGTTTTGGATACCGGGAGTTGAAGTGTGAAAACACTTCACCACAGGAATGTTGAAATTGAAAAATGTTGAAATGCGAAAAACACCTTTTGGTGTAGGTTTCAGATACCGGGAGTTGGAGTATCGAAACACTTCACAATAGGAATTCACGACATGCAAAATCATGAAATGTGAAACACCGAAATACATTGATCTGACTCCATTTCGGAGTTTCGGATATCGGCAGTTGGAGGTGTCAAGGACACTCATGACAAGAATGCTGAAACGACGAAATGAGAAACGCCGAAATACATTGATCTGACTCCATTTCGGAGTTTCGGATATCGACAGTTGGAGGTGTCAAGGACACTCATGACAAGAATGCTGAAACGACGAAATGAGAAACACCGAAATACATTGATCTGACTCCATTTCGGAGTTTCGGATATCGGGATTTGGAGGTGTCAAGAACACTCATGACAAGAATGCCAAAATCGCAAAATGTGAAACCACGAATTAATTCGAGTCATTCATCAAAGAAAGATCTGGATCTTCAAATCATCAAGATTGTGGACTGTTGATCTAAATCTATTTCGGAGTTTTGGATACTGGGAGTTAGAGGAGTCAAGGAAGAAACTCACGGCAGGAACTCGCGATATGCGAAATCACGAAAAGATCTAGACCGTCGAATCATCAAGATTGTGGACCATTGATATGACTCCATTTTGGAGTTTTGGATACCAGGATTTGGAGGAGTCAAGAGTCGAGACTCTTCATCACAGGAGTCCCAAATTTGCGAAATGCGAAACGTCGATCATTTCTGGGTTTGTGACTTGGAGTGTTGAGATACTTCTCCACAGGAATGTCGAAATGTAGGAATGTCAAAATGCAAAATCGTGAAAGCACTTTATGGATAAATGCTTGGTCACAATTGTGGGCATGTGAAGGAAGGAGCTTGCAAGTTGCAAGGCTCCATTTTGTGATCGAGAGTTGGAAGAGTCAGAGTGACTCACAACAAATTCACAAAATGGGAAATTGTGAAATGTAGTTTCGAATAAGGTTGTGGTCACAGCCAGTGGTCACATCTGTGGAAGATGGAGGAAGGAGCTAGTGCAACCAAGCTCCATTTTAGAGATCGCGACTTGGAGAGTCGAGATGCCTCACAACAGGAATTGTCGAAATACAAATTGTGAAAGCACCTTCTCAACAGGCGTGTGATCACCGCCTGAGGCCACATGTGAAAGGAAAGGTGAAAGGTGCCAAAGGCATAAGGCTCAAGAGGTTCACAGTGTAAATGCAAAAAACCACTGATTGTTTCTACACAGAAAAAATCAAAGAGGCCTCAGTGTGATTTCCAGAGGAGATGAAGAGTCTTAAGGCATATTCTAGTGGAATGAAGACTATTCATAGAGGCGATGAGCTTTACTGTGATAGAGAAGATGAAGAGTCTCGATTGCTGGAGAGGCTAAGGAATCTCATCATAACACACAGTGATGATGGACACGTGGGTTTAACATCCAGAGAATTTGAAGAGTCGCAATGATGATCAAGCAGAGGACTCGACATGGGGAGAGATTGCAGAAGCATTGTGAATTGAGGATGCAGAAGATGAACAGAGAGAATATATATGCAGAACAGAGAAGAGATGGATGTTGTTGTTGAAAGTGATTCAGGCATGCAGAAGGAAGCAGTGTGAAACAGATGAAATACAAAGAAGAGGAATGGTGCATTGAATGGACATGGCACATAGAGCATAAAAGGAAGAAGAACAAAAAGTGCAAGGCATGTGTGCAGGAAGACAGTGAGGCAGACAGAGCAAGGAAGTGTAGCAGAATAGTGATGAGACTGGTAAGCCATTGATGAACATTATATCACTATAATAAGTTTCGGTAGAAAAAATTGATATTTTAGGGTTCTAGGGAGGACGGTTGTCCTCATAGGTTCAAGTGGGTGCTTGAACACAGGGAGTTGTAGCTTCCATCTAGTTGCGGCTAGAAAAACTAGGGTGGCAGGGTGGTGCAAGGGAGAACTGTTGTTCTCTGTTATACAGGTTGGTGCCTGTGTGACTGGAAGTTGGTGCTTCCATCCAGTTGGTGCTGGAACATTTAGGGAGTTGTTGCTTCCTTATAGTGGGTGCTAGAGAAACCAGGGAGTTGTTGCTTCCTTCTAGTAGGTGCTAGAGAAAATAGAGAGTTGGTGCTCTCAACAAGTTGCAAATTGCAAAATAGAGGTTGTAGCCTCACAATGAGTTGGAGCGCATATGTATGATAATGTACATAATGTAAAGAATACTTATCATACCAAGAAGAAGAGGTTTTAACCCTTTATGGGTTTCCTCAGGAAATATCTGTCTCTGTATATCTCATATGTGTGACTGATCTCAAATGTTCTATTGCTTAACTCTATGCATTATTGTGATTGTCATTGAGTGCTCTGTAAAGAGTTTTAAAATAAGCATAATTGTTTAAGCACGATAACAATTGATTCACCCCCCCCCCTCTCAGTTGTCCAACAATGTGTCCCCTATCCCAGTTATCGCGCATCCTCTTCAACCTATAATTGAAGAAGTGGTCACACCAGTGCAATATCTGATCAATCCTACTCTCCTTGTGGAGGGTGATGCATCCTTCAACCACGTCGTCAATATTCTTGATTCTATACCTTCTGAACGAGAGAGATTTTTACTCTCCTCAAGTTCTCTCCCTCCAAGTCTTGAAGAGATTCCCTTCGATTTGGACTTTCTTGTGGGGTATCCAATGCCCCCTCTTATGTATTTTCCTATAAGATACATTACCCGATATATCGCAGAGACGATATCCTCCACTAGTGCTTTATCCTCCTCAACTTGGTGAGATTTGGGTTTTCCCAAGATTATGTCGGTTATTCGTAAGATGATGACATTCCATAGAAGCCCAGCATGGGAACCTTGGCCTCCCCTATGACATGCCACCTAGAAACCTCTTTACGAGTCCAAGTTAATCTTTTTCGACTTGTCTAAAAAGTGAAAATATTATCAAGTGATTTGTCCCTTTAACGGTCATTAAATTGGACTTGAACGAGTCTTAATTATGCTCTTTTCCGACTCATTTTCAAAAAGCGAAAACATTTTCGAGTGAACTTGTCTCTTTCACACTCATAAATTGGATTTGAATGGACGTATATTTGGCACAAGTTTATCCCTTTTTCACACCAAGTAAACTAAATGTCATAAAAAAGGAAATTTGTTGACGTTAAGTTGTGATTGCATCTCATGCCCTTGCTTGCAGTATTGAGCCTTTAGTCGGTTCTCGCTTTGCGTTAAGAACTGTTTGACTAAGAAATTTTTGCATCCTCAACCAAGAATACCCTCATTTATATCCTTCACAATTTGACACCCTATACCTAGGAGGGAACATTCCCTCAAGTGTCCATCTCCCACATGCATCCCCTTGCATTGAGCATAGGTATGTTCCACTGCTGGAAATAGTTTTTCTTACTTGCGACACTCGTTTCCTCCTCTGTATCATAGCATTCATTTGTCTATGAAAAAACAAAAAAAGACGAGTGGGAAGGGATTATTATCTTATATTGGCAGTAGTCGTATCACCTTTGAATAGAGCACAAAGTTATTAAGTCCATTCATCATCATAATTTTTGGATTATCATGGCCTTAGGAAGCTGAGCTCATTACAGAGTCTTCTCTATCGACTGGTTACTCTTCCAGTCCCTATAGATAATTTCATTGATGCATCTTGCATCTCATGGTTTCATCATTTGAGTCTATGATGTCGGAGTCTTCCATATGTCTCATGCTCTTGTTCAAAGGAAGTCTATCAACCTGTGTAGGCCACTTCTCAGAACGCTTGACTTTGCATGTTCGTCATACCCTCAGTTTGTCTCAGAGTCACATGTTATTATAGTCCTATCATGCACTCTGGTCCTACTTTCATCATTGATAGGTAACCTTGAACCCAGCAGTCGACATTTCATCATTGGTCGTTGACTGGGTGGTTTCCTTTGTGTTTGACGACAAGACATCTATTCACACATTGGGATTCGTGCAGTGTCTTGGATGCCATTAGCCTTATTGGTGGTTTCCTCACCTTTGTTAGCATGTTTCATCATTCGTTGTTACTCAAAGGGTATTTTTTGTGTACCACTTGCACTTGGAACACATGAAAGACGCACAGGGTCATTGGTTTGTGAACATGTTCTTCATCCGATTTCCTCTAAATTATGAAGCTCCTGATTTGTACCTCGTGTTGACTAATGAGAGATGCCTTAATTCTCTCCTTTCAGTGGGTCTCCTTCCATCGACTTCATCTCATCTATTCTTGAAATGGGACCTAGAGTCTTATGAGTACCTTGAGGCTTGCAATCATTAGTGGCAGGTTCTCTCGCCATCAACAGTTGGGAATACATCAATGTCTCCTGATCGATGGATTCTTCAGGTGTTCTACACCGACTCCTTTATTCACACTTGTCATAATTTACTTGGTGACTTGATACCTACTTTCATTATTGGTAGTTTGTCTCATGTTTGTTAATGGTATACCTCAATGACCATTAATCAAATGATGTCTCACTGTGTTCGACCTCAACTCCTTTATTCACATGATGTAGACTTGCATCCTTGGTGGATTGTGTAGAATACTTGAAGAAATCAGTATGTGGTCGCATATTTCATGATTTGTTGCTTCATTTTCATTGGACCAGTACCTATATGACTCCGTTAATCATGGGAGATCATATTGTACTCCATTGTATACAGATATCTTCAGATTGATTTTGAGACTAGTTCTACTGGACCTTGTTCGTGACTATGACATATTTTGGCATGTAACTACATTTGTATTTGCCTATCCATGGCCACAGACAGTTGTTTGGTATATTTTCACATGGATCTATAGTGTAATTCTATTGGCATCCATGTATGCAAATTCAATGTAGAATGTAATGAGCAACTAGTTCTTCCAGTTGGTTCCCCATCACTCCACTTCTGGGTTATTTATAATGTATTTCGGCCATCGTAGATACTCCTCTAACCACACACATTAGGGGGCATATGTTATATAAATATTTTCCTCACCCTATGCAATATTTCACAGAAGGCCTTTTTCCATTTCCCTATGCAGACTTATCATCCATGTTTGTAAAATCCCATAGCTAAAAACACATATTTTTTCACATGTACGCATCTTGCATATTATTCAACATGTGTATACGTAGGTTGCTCCACTACATCCCGTGTACATTGGGATTTATGCCAAAAAATGAAAATTAATGTTAGGTTTCCATGTCACGATAGGAGATCTATGATCCTTGGCCTTCTATATACTAGAAAAGTTCTAACTCGGCCCTTAAATTCCATTTGAAGGCTATAAATGGGCCAATTCTGAGCTATGTAAAAGAGGAGAAATAATTCAACTTTGAGAGAAACGTTACTCTGGAGAAATTATTTACTTCATATTGAGTCTACATCCCTTTGTCCTTTAAGCATGAACACAGTGTTCATCCCCCAAGATCTTCCCTTATTGATTGAGAACTTCATTGCTTCTCTTTTATGAGCTTGCCTTTGGTGGAGGATTGAAGTGGTGGAGGCCCATCTGGAAGGAACTTAGTTTCTCAGTTCTGAACCATGTCGATAAGGAACTCTGTAACATTTTCACTTTTGTTGATCATATATTAATAGAAATACTCTTTTCCCATCCAATTGATATCTTGCAAATATTTGAATTATTATTCCATGGGAATATTTGTCATGTTATTAATGGATTATGTTATTGAATGTGCTAACATCATTTATTATCACCACATGATTTCTTTGCTTGGTTTTTGAGGACTAGTTGTAGGTATATTTCTTTGGGTCAAGTTCTCAACGGTGGACTTCATCGAATGTCTAGATGAGGTAGGCCTTTTATCTTTCCTCGCTAGCATATTTATTTACATAGCATACTTGAGAAGAGAGTTGATTTATGCAGTCATTTTCGTATGTTGTGGTTTACCCTAGCCATAGAGAGATTTTCCTCGTAACAGAAACTCCCTGTTGTAGTGTGTCATACATCTTTGTTATGCATTGGTATTGTGGTTAAGCTTGACTTCTCTTGTCATCCATACTGTTGACCACCTTCTCCATGATGGGAGACTGTAAAATCGCCCCGCCTTTGGCCCCTATCTTCTCAATGTTCTTCTTAGATGCATCACTATCCTTAGCAATTGACACAATAACTAGTGTTTCCCCCCTTTTTCCAGCTTTATAGTGGGACGGCTGAATGAAAATTGTTCTGCACTAATAGTTATCCCTTTTTACACTTTTGTCGATGTGTTTGGCACGTGGTATCGTTGTATGTATTAACTATCGTCCTTTGGGTCTTGTTTTCGAACCCTTACCCTTTCTGTTGTGCTATGGTCTTTACTTCTGTGTACAGGTTGTTGCAATTTCAACTATCGCTGCCAGTTGGCACCTAATTTCCATAGTTGTCATTTCCCGAATCGTCACATTGTCTGACTGTCAGTCCTTTTTCCGACGTGCTGGGATTTTTGGGAACACAGAATCCATGGATTCTATCCCCTTTGATTCTGGCGCAATATTTCCTATTTTTATACGTTGACTCAATGACTTGTACATGCTGACACTTTTTTATTTCCAATGCATTGATTTGTTCTCCTACGCACGTGGATTTCCGAGTTTTTTTTTTCGGTAATTGTCAAGTTGTTGGTGGTTGATTGTCCTTGTACATATTCAGTCGAATCCCATTGACCATTCCTCTAAGTTCTATTGCACCTAATTCCTTCATATGTACAGTGCCTCTGGCTGTGAAAATATTGACCTCATATGGTCCCAACCAATGCATTTTGAACTTTCCTAGATGCTAAAAAAACTTCTTGTCATACAGTAGGACTAGGTCTCCTTACTTGAAACTTTTTCTCTTGATATGTCAATCATGCCACGCTTTGTCCCTTGTTTTCTATACTTCTTGGTGGAACCTTTCTAGAATCATATCTTCTTCCATGCTCATCAGCTGACTTAACCTTTCTTGTACTACACCTCGTTTCGTCATGTTCGTAATCGCTGCTAAGCGCAGACTCAGTACCAAAAATTCTAGTGGCACCACTGCTTGGTGTCCATATACTAATCTGAATGGTGTTTGTCCTGTCAGCTTCTTACAGGTATTTCTATATGCCCATAATACTGATGGTATCTTTGAATCCCATTCATCCCTATTGACATTGCAAATGTTGGTTAAGGAATTCTCTATAATCTTGTTGAAGGTTTACACTGTTCCATTTTCCTAAGGATGGTATGGCGTAATTTTCTGATGGTAGACCTAGAATTCTTCAGTTAGAGATCTTATAGTGTGGTTGATAAAGTGAGTTCCTTGGTCACTCATCAGAGTCCTCGAACATCCAAATCTGGTGAGCACATGTTCAAACAGGAAGCGTGTTGTTGTCTCTGCGCTGCAATATTTAACTAGTGTTGCCTTTTCCCATCTTGAGAGGTATTCCATCGCAGTGATAATGCATTGTGTGCCTGATCTTCTTGTAGCTGGGTGAATTGTCCCAATAAAATCTATAGCCCATTTTTCAAAAATTTGTAGCATCACTTGTGGATGTAAAGGCATATCATCCTATCTGTTTGGTTTTTCGACCCTCTGACAAACATCGAATTGTTGACATCACTCCTTTGCATCTCTATGAATATTTGGCCACCATAATCCCACGCACAGTACCTTCTACATGGTATTTTTTGTTGTATAGTGTCCTCTCACTATTCCTTCATGGGCTTCTGCCAGTATCCTAGGCATTTCATGTTCTAGCACACATGTTCTCAAGATGTTGTCTACCCCCATTTTATATAAGTTCTTGGCGATCAATTGGTAGTTGGTTGCTCAGAAAACCAGATTTTTCCTCTGTGTGGTGCTAAATTCCTATGGCATAGTACCTGTACTTAAATACTCAATAATGTCAGCAAAATAATCATTCGTGATCTGAACTGAAAATAACTGCACATCAGGTAAGGTATCCTCTAAGTTTGTAGGTTCCTCACCATTGGTGAACCTTGAAAAGTGATCAGGTCCTACATTCAACTTCCCTGGTTTAACTATGACTTCAAAGTAAAATTCTTGAAACAACAGTAATTATCGACAAATTCACCCCCCCAACACTGTCTTGTTGACTAGGTACTTAAGGGTTGAATGATCTGTGAACATCTTAAAATGTTTTCCAAGTAGGTAATTCCTGAACTTATGAAGCGAGTAGACCATAGCTAGGCCTTCCCTCTCTATATTGTTTTAGTTATGTTTGGATTTTGACAATTTTTTGCTAGCAAATTCTATAGGATGATCCATTTCGCCTACTCATGGCTGCGCCAAAATAGATCTCAAGGCTATGGTCGATGCATCTACGTGTACATGGAATGTCTTCTCCTATTCTGGAAAGACTAATGTGGTAGATGTGACCAGCTTCTCCTTCAGAGTGCCCAGTCCGCACTGATATTCCTCATTCCACTTAAACACACTATCCTTCTTGAGCAATTTCTCCATCGTCGCAGTGATCCGAGCATACCCCTTTATAAATTTTCGGTAGTATCATGTATGTCCTAATGTGGCCCTCAAATGGTGCACTAATTTAGGTGGTGTTAAATTCACAAGGACTACAATATTTGCAGGATCCACGGCCAAACCTTGTCTGCATACTATATGACCCAACATAATTCCAAAGGGTGTTCCAAATATACATTTCTTAATGTTCAAGGATATTTGGCATTGCCTGCATCTTTCTAACATCAACCTCAACACCTCTACATGATTATTCAATAGGTTGTACACTGTCCAATCATCCAAATATACCTCTAGAAACTGATGGATGAATTATTTGAAGGCAACAATGACTACTCTAGAAAAAATTGTTTTTGCATTCTTCAGTCCAAAAGGAATGACTGTGTACTGGTAGCATCCCCATTCTGTTGCAAAGGTAGTCTTGTATCGATCTTTTGGTGCTATCTTTATTTGGTGGTATCATGAGAATCCATCAGTGAATGAGTATGCTTCCTAACCTCCCACATTTTCTAAGACTTCATCTGTAAAGGGTGTAGGGAAGGGGTCATGTAGGCAAGAATCATTGAGATTTCTTAGGTATACACATATTCTTATGCCTCCTTTCTTCTTCTCCTGCACTACCATGGGGATTATCCATTATGATTCTTCTATAGGTTCTATGATTCCTCCTTCCAACATTTTGTCAATTTGTGTTCTTACTTTTTTCTTATATATGGGGCTCAATCTGTAAGGCCTCTGTCTGATAGGTCTTGCCTATGGTTTGAGAGGTATATTCATCACTCAAATTTCTCCTTCAATATCCTTCATTTATGTGAAGGTCATTGGGAATAGGTCATTGTACTCACGCAGTAACTCTGTTATCCTTTCCACTGTTTTCTCGTCCTATTAGTCCCCAATGTTGGCCATTTTGGGATTCTCAACTATCCCAATGTTGGCCATTTTGGGATTCTCAACTGTCCCAATGTTGAATTTTTTCACTTTGATCAGTGCAACAATTACTTCTAATTCTAGGTGTGGACCTTCCACTTCTCTTTCTCCTTTTTCTTCCTCAATATGAATATTGTGTGGGTTGTCTTCATCTGGTCCTTCTTCCTATACATGGTAGCATGACAGCAGTTATTTCATTGTTTGTTTGTTATGTTGGTGTTCTTCTATTATGAGCTCAACTTTTGGTTCCTTAATGAATATCACCCCTCTTATTTGTTTGAGTGTTGTATCTATGTTGGGGTTCTCATCTCAAATGAAAATGTGACTGTAAAGTTCTGTTGTAGTATTGTCCAACTCGCAATTCCTTTGCGCAGTTCCTGGTCCGTGTACCAGTTTGTTAGGATGCCCTCTAATGTGTGTACAAAATAATGAGGCCATTCCTATGGGGGTGTCATTTTCCACAACTTGTTGCACTTCTCCAAGTTTTCCGCTGGTGCCCCTTGTCCATTGTATTTCTGAGTTGTGCTCCCATTTTGTTTTGCGTTGAATCTTATGTGCAGTAGTCTTTTTCATTGGTACCAGTCCTTGATTGTTTATTTGTGTGTGACCCACCATCTTGCAGGTGTATTATTAAGTGTGATGTCAAGAGCCAACAATATTTGACTATATGATACTTCCTCTTCATATCTTGTTAGGAATTATTCCAAGTCATTGATTCCATGAAAACTTGGAGGTTCTCTGATTTTTGTCCCAACCCACCTTACTGCGTGGTCTATTCGTGTGCATATTCTAGTTGAGATGTCATGTAGGCATTGTTGCCAATTCTCAAGACCTGTGTCTGAGTCGGAAGCACATGATGTGATACTTCTCCATCTAAGTACACCATCGACATTTGGATTGATGTAATATTTGGTGCGCGCAGTGGTTCGGTACAACTGGTTAATTTCTTCCATATCTAGGAATGTTGGTTCCACAAATATTTTGGCTTCCGATGGATCTAGAGGTGCGATAACCTTGTATTCTCCTAACTCAAATGTCATCTTCCTAGTCTTCAGGTTGATTATCGCCTGATTGTCAAATGCCCAATCCAATCCCATTAGTGTCAGATATGGTGTTGTGTCATCCACGATTTCGATCACTTCGAAGTCTTCCTTAGTGCGCACTCCGTCCAGATCTACTGTCACTCCTTTCAGCCTCCCTATTGGTAGAACTCTGTGTTGGTTTTCTAACTTCAGTTGAACTAGTGAGTAAACTAAGCCAGGTTCTCCCATGCATTGCCATGTCTTTTTGGGCAATACATTCACTTCAGATCCTAGATCTAATATCACATCGCCCATGTTAAAATATCCAATGTTGGCATTCAATCTAAATTCTCTGTTGGTTCTCCTTCTGGCATGGAGGTGATTGACTATCCTCTATTCTAACTTTCCCTCAGAATTTGAGGTACATCTATCTTACAGATTCTCTAATACTAAAATAGATGATGAATCCTTAAATACTTGAATACAGGATTGCAGGAAAGTTTTAATACAACTTACTTGGTTTCCTAGGTGGACTTCATTGGTATGGTCCAATGTTGAAGACATTTAATACGTTGGGATGTCTTGATTATGTTGCACGGTAGATGTAGACGCAAAATTCTATTTGAGAAATTCTTGTATGGCCTCCTTAAAGGTCTCCTTCTCCTTTCCTGCATCAAATCGCTTGGGTGGCTCGGTATTCTTCTTAATCCACTGGTGTTGTACTGGTTCTTGTTTGGCTGCATAAACTCTTGTTTTAGCACCTCCGCATGTCACTATATTGATGTTTCTTCCATCATCCATGGCTTCTGTTGAAATCCACTAAACATTATGATTATTCTGATTCCTCTTTTCCTGGATCTTTACTAATAGTGTCAGACATTCTTCTGTGTCATAATCTGATGTGAGACAATGCATACAAGTTGTTGGTGGAAGTGGGCATTCGCTTGCATAGTGTCCTAGTTGTTGGCAGTTATGGCACACTACTAGACCTCTTCCACATACAAAGCCTCATCTTCCTCTTTTTCCTCCTCTGTATCCAGCCCGATCTTCATGTGGTGTATTATATTGAGGTACCTGATTATATTGCGCAGGGTTATACTACGATTGTGCAGTGTTATATTGTTGCGGTTGTGCGTTGTTATATTGTTGCAGCTGCGTGTTGTTATACTACTGCGGTGAAGTATTATACTGTGGTGGTGCCTGATTGAATTGCAGTGCAGCTTGCCCTGTCATCAGTTTGTCTTGCACCCTATATGTGTCTGATGTCCTTTCCCTCATCAGATCCATTGTTCTGCAGTCTTTGTCATCGTGCCCTACTGACTTGCAAAAAGTGCAGTATTCATTCTTTGGTACTGTCTGGTATTTTTGCATCATAGGACAATGATATGGATCATGCCCATGTGTCTTGCAAATTTCACACTAGGGTCCTCCTGTTGGCAAAGGATTTGGCATCCATGTTGCCATATACTACGCAAATGTTGGACATTTGTTCTTATGGTTCCCTTTTGTTATATATGTGGTACACCAAACAACTTCTTGCTTGTCCTTTCCCTTGATCTGATTGAGTTGAAAGGTAATATTCTTCAGATCCTCCTTCGACTCCTCTATAGTTGGATATGTCTTGCGATACTAATTCTCCTCCATTTTCAACGCTGCCTGTAGAGCCTCTACTTGAGATTGGAATTTTTGTTACCTGAGTGGGTATTTCAGGTGTGGTAACAGAGAATTCACAAACAGATGCCTATGCTACATATATGTCATGGAATACCTCAATTTCCCTTTCAAACGCTTAAATCACTAGTCAATTTCCCAGACAGATTCTCCTAGTTTTTGATAGATTTATATCATCTCGTTCATGTATTGATCCTATGATCTTGGCTTCTGGAACTCGTTAATCAGTAACTTGTTAATGTATGTCATTGTCCTTGTCATCCCGGGCGCACTGTTTACGTCTAGATTCATGTATCAGTCTAGTGTGCGGTCTCTTAGTATGATGGCTAGCTGTCCAAGTTTAGTGTCTTCATCAGTGATATTTTTTTCTTCCCAGATCTTTACACAGATGAACAAGTGTTTCTTCGAGTCTTCAGTTTCCTCTCCTCGAAATTTTGGTAACCGAATGGTGGGATCATGTCCTACCATTGAAAACTATGGCAGGTTACTACCTCTACACGGTGTAGACTCTTGAATAATATTTATTGAACTGGCTCCCCGAGTTGTTGTTCCTTGTGTGGATGTACTTCCTGCTATCCTCCTTCTCCCGAAACTCGTTTGTCTAAACGGTGGTGTTCATGTTGGTTTCCTCCTATTCCCTCTCTTGGACCTCTTGTCTTCCTCTCATATGTTGCACACAGTATTTCCTCAATCTGATCCACAACTCAGAGATCCTCTACCTCTTCTTCGTCACTTTCCAAGCCTTCCCTCATGGCTACGACTCTCTTCTTGGTGTTCACCTTGTATTGGTAAGGTACTCCATTGCGTGTATTTCCAGTTGTCGCCATGATTCGCTTGATCTAGTCGTTGTCCATAATGATTGGGTCCAAGGCTTCCTCCTTCTTTCCTTTATCCACTTATCCTTCCCTTTTTTTGTCAGTGCTTCCCCCCTTCCCCCATGTATGCAGGGAAGTTTAGTTGTCTGATTCCATTGTCATTACACCTTTTTTATATAGAAAGATCTTAATAGAAGTATACAACGATATAATATACCTTCCTCAAGGTCTGCGTAGAAACTCTTTCTCTGCTGCGCTGTACAATTTTGCGGTATCTACCGCAAATTCTATTATAAATCCTACTACAATACTATTGATCCAAAAATCTACTGCGCGGGTGAATTTTTTATTCACCTATTGTAACTACGTGATCTGAACTGGGGTCCACTCTAACTGTCAGATCTTATTTTTTGCATGGTTATACTTCAACCTCAATATCCACTCCTATAATAAGTGTGGAAAATTACAAAAAAAGACTTCATGCAAATCAGTAAACACATAATTCTCAAGATATTTGTGCGGTGTTACTCTAGGGTTTTTGTTATTTTTCTGCACAAACTCTAGCTCATTTGTCTTTAGCCATATTTCGATCTCTTCTTTTGTGGGATTCCATGGTCTCAACATCCCCTTCTAGCGGCTCATTCTTTTATCTTCCTCATCGTCCGCTTCAGTATTCTTTTGACCCGCCTTCCGTAGATCTCACAAATGTTCAACAGATCTCGTCTGCTCAATCCTATGTTGTTCCAACCGACAATGGAACCATTTGTTGGTCTCTTATCCAAGCTATTCTTTTAACGTGTTTGACCCAGGTTTAATTCTACTAGGGTTCCAACAAAGCCTCTAAAACTATCGTCCCTCTTGGTAAACTAGAAGGCAACGCAGTACACAGAGTGTATTGCGCAGTCTCACCCGAGAATGTCTTAATGGGTGATTGCAATGCTCAAGTGCTTGCAGTCCAGGATTGAGTGGGTATTCGTTAGTGTGTGTTGTGGATTCTATTTATTGTGTTAAGAAATATTATGTTAGTCACCGATCTTAGTTATCCTGTTCTACCTTATGCATGCATGCAAATCCAGATATCTAACTATTTCAACAAATCATTTATATAAGATTTAACCATTAACAACAAATATATAACCAACAATAATTCCACACAACACATGAATTATCATGGTTCACCCCCTCCTGGGCTACGTCCACAAAGATTTGGCTCTAAGGATCTTTTATTATAGGTCTATCATGCATGGCGTCATGCGCACTACAAATTCTTTCATACATCTGTCACTCAGACTCCATGACCTTTACGAGGTTGACTAGATCGCACCATGATCCTCAACCTGTGATATAACCCTCAAGGTTGAGTCCCTTTTCCCTCCCATATCTCAATAGTTTACAAAAAGGTATCAGACCATATCTATGTCACAAACCTGTTACTCTATCTTATGCGAGTAAATCATAACAACCATCGAAGACACCTGATACCCCTCCCCTATACCTCCTAGGTGTCTATTTATATCTATTCTTGGCTCATTAGCCATTACATTCTCTTACCAAAACCCTTACCTAATTAGGTATTCTTGCTTGCTAGTCTTGCATGCTTTCCTCCTCTGCATGCGCGCTTTCTTTCTTTTCTTTTCTACCAGTTATCTTTCTTTCCCTTTTTCTTGCATGTGTGCCTTGAATTATTTTATGCCAACTTTCTTGCCTCCATGTCATGCCTTTTCCCCAAAATGGGCATGTGTCCAACACGTACTATTTGGCGGTTGGCTGAATAATTGGTGGAGATGTTATGTTATTTCTAGCAGTGGTATTGGTGGTTGGTTTATTTAAATGGTGGGTAGATATATATAGTAGAATATGCCATATATAGCGGAACCGTCGCCATATTTGGCGGCGTTCTAATAATTTATTTTATTTTTAAATATTTGGTCACAGACCCTCCTTATGCATTTCAGGGGTGCCACGTGGCATCCTCTAATTTCCCCACCTGTATGCTAACGTCACCTCCACGTCACACCTCTATACCAGAGACCTCCACATCACCTCTATACTAGACACGTGGAACCTTCTGGGTGGTTCCACGTGGTGTCACCTGGGGTGCCATGTGGCACTTTTTTACCAGTCCACATGGAACCCTAAAAATCCTATAGGAAGATGAAATGTGGAAGCCTCTGGTGCTTCCATGTGGCATACTAACATCATCATGACACATGTCGTCCTCTGCACTTTCCACGTAGGTTGTACGGATGCTGATGTCATTCGTACTAATGTTGACGTTAGCAGTATAGATGTTAACTCATCCCTGCTGACTAGGCTAGGTTGACCAAAAATTTGACTGTGAATATCTTTCGATATGTAACTATGTTTGATGAGTCATTTGCGCCGTTAGAAATCTTGTGACGTGATATTCGCAATCATGCCATTTTCATTGAGTTTTGGGAAGTTTGAATTTTTTCCCTTTTGTTGTCTGCTAAAGCCATTCTGAGCGTTCTGAGTTGTTCTTAGCCTTCTTTGGATCCTTTTTGGATCACGCCTTCCCACTGAGAGATTTTTGGACCACCAAAATATTTCATCAATCAACTGGTAAGTGAGGAAAAATTCCCCTCACTTTTTCATTCTCAATCCACTTTTCCTTGCTTGGATGTGTGCCCTTTAATCCTACTTGAAGATAATCAACATCAACCCTACGTGAATTCCTCATCCTTTTGTCCAAGATAATATATTCCTGTAACTCATCCAAGTACTCAGGTGAAAACTCATCAACTGAAGGTATTGAAACTTCCTCATCCTGATCCATGATCATGGGAGGCTCAAAAAGTTTCAAGTTCTCTACATTCACAATGGAGTAAATCTGCATATACGGTGGAATATCTAAACGAAAATAATTAGTGCCACTTTTATTCAAGATAGTGAAGGGTTCATATCAGATAGGCTTGAGTTTCTTTCCTTCACCCTTCAATCGTTCCTTGTTGATGTGAAGCCATACCCGGTCTCCAACCTGTAACTGATGATGAACCTTGTGCTTGTCATGATGAGCTTTATACTATGCTTGACTCTTCTCCAATTGTTCCCTGACTACCTGGTGTATCTGCTAAATCCTCTAGATGAAATTGCGAGCTCTGTCCTATGTTTGTTCTTCATTCACATCGGTATATCTCCCATACATCAATTTCAAAGGAACCTTGGGTAGGTACCCAAAACATGTCTCAAAAGTTGAACTCTGAGTGGATGAATGTAAAGCTTAGTTATAATCATGTTGTACATAGGGTATCTATTCATCCCATAAATTAAGATGCTTGTTGCATTAGCCTTGAAGAAAAAGTACCATTTTTATGTTTACCACCTTTTTCTGTCCATCGGTTTGTGGATGGAAAGCACTGCTCCTCTTCAATTTGGTGTCCATCATTCTCCACAATATAGTCCAAAAATCCCCAAGGAATCGAGTATATCGATCCAAGACAATGGACGTGGGTTACCCAAAGTGAACCCAAACATGTTAAAAGAAGAGCTTAGCAGTCTTCTCTGCGTGATCTTCTTTTTACATGGAATCAAGATACACATCTTGTTGAACCTATCCACTACAACATACAAATAATCATGACCCCCTTTGGTCATCGGTAAACCCCCTACAAAATCCATGGAAATGCTTTCCCATGGATGGGATGGAATGGGAAGTGGTGAGTATAGCCCCAATTTTCTATTAGCGGTCTTACAAGTAGAACACATCACACACCCCTTTACATATTTAGTTACAATTACTTTCATTTGAGGCCAGTAACAAAACCTTTGCAAATGAGCCATATTTTTTTCTACCCCAAAATGCCCAGACACAAGATAAGTGTGATCTTCTCGTATTACATGGACTCGTTCACTTGTAGGAATACATATTTTCCCAAGATGATAGAGTAATTTTCCCTGCAGACAATAGTTCTATACCTATGCACCATGGGTTAGCTTCTCATATACTTCTTTAAAATATTCATTGATGGCATATTTTTCTACATATCTATCATGAGATAAAGAATTATCCTTCAAAATAATAGAAGCAACAATAGGAGGTATAGAAATCATATCGGCTACCTTGTTACTTGTACCCTTCTTGTACCTGATTACCAAATGAAATTGTTGTAGAAAACCCATCCATCGGTAGTGTCGAGATCTTTGCAGTTTGGTCTTTTCTTGGAGATACTGTAAGGGTTGGTGATATGTATGTGTTATGGTTTCCTTCCCTAACAAGTAATGCTTCCATTTATTTATGATTTGAAGTAATTCATACAACTCTTTATCATATGTATGATAGTTAACAACAACTTGTTTAAAAGTCTTAAAGTGGTAATAGATAGGCTTACGATATTGCATCAATATTTCACCCATAGCGTATTTGTTGGCATCTGTCTCAATCTCAAAAGGTTGTTGAATATTCAATAGTGCTAATGTGGTACTGATCTTCTCCTTCAAAGTGTCGAAATATTTTTGTTTCTTTCTTTCCCACTGAAAAGTGTTCTTCACATTGGTTAAGGCATGCAAAGGAGTTGTTGTAAAGGAGAAGTTGGGAATGAATCTCCTCCAATACTAGACTTCACCCAAGTAGCTTCGAATCTCGGTCACACTTTTTGGCTCAGGCCATTTTCAAATTACTTCAATTTTGGAAGGATCAATGTTCATTTGTCCTCCTCCCACGATATGACCTAAGTATACAAGTGAAGTCTTGCCAAATTCACATTTATAAATTTTCACATACAACTTTTCCCTTTGCAATGTATCCAATACTTTCTTTACATTCTTTACATGTTCATCCCAAGTCCCGCTAAAAACAAGAATGTCGTCTAAATACACAATAACAAAGTCATCTAGGAAAGGCCCGAATACATCATTCATCACAAGCATGAAAGTTGTCAGAGAGTTGCAAAGCCTGAAAAACATAACTAACCACTCAAACAATCCATGTTTGGTTTTAAAGTCAGTTTTCCATGCATCCTGTTCTGCAACCCTTATTTGATGATATCCACTACACAAATCCAACTTAGTGAAATAAACAGCATTCTTCAACTGATCAAGTAAATCACCAATACGAGGAAGAGGGTATCGATTTTTCAAAGTGATTTTATTTAAATCCTGGTAATCGACACACATTTTCCATGTGCCATCTTTATTTGGCACCATCACGATCAGAGAACCACAAGGACATGAACTGGGCTTGATGACCCCTTGATCCAATAAGCCCTGTGTAATATTCCAGATATAAAAAATATGCAAAACAGAAATAAAATACTAGAAATGGCAGATGAACAACAATATAACTAGAACAACGCCATAATAACACCAAAATGATATCAGAATAACACCAGAAAGAGAACTTCAATTACTGAGAACAATGTTCACTTGACTCTTCGAGGGGGAAACATCTAGTAGAGCAGAGCTCTATTACAATAATATCCAAGACAACAGTTCGCATACCCTTGACTACTATCTATACTAAATATGTCTATCAAAAGAACCATCTAGAGGAAGATCCTTCTAGAAGCGGAAGATTCTATTAGTTCTTATTACATTTGACTTATTCTTCCTTATTGCTAGGCCTTATTAATATTGAAATTTATTACATCGGAATATATTATTCTACCTATGTGAGGGGTTAGGTCCCTAACATGTCCTCCCCCTTAAAAAACAGCCTTATCCTCAAGGCTTGAGATGTGGAAATTTCTCCAGAATGGTAGTTGGTTCCCAAGTGGCATATGATGGGGTTGTATCTTTCCACTAGACTAACACTTCCTTGATGGTTTGTTGACATAGGAGACGCTCACGTTGGTCCAAAATTTATTGTGGTTGTATCCAAATGGATCCTTCTTCGTCCAACTCAGGAAGGTTGGTTTGAGTTTGTGATCCGGATTATTTTCGGCACGAAATGAGATCGGAGATATAATAAATAAATGCACAGAGATATCGCAGATATTCAATAATATAACATAAATGTATCAGAGATGAAACCATAAACACAGATATACAATAATACATGATTTCTATTAATGAAAGAAATGTAGAGAGACTGTAAAAATACAGAGTGAAAGACTCGCTAGAATGGTGGCAACTTATCTCTGAGAAGAGATGTGACGGCTACTCGCATTCGCAAGAAGATGATTACAATGAGGATCTGAAGGCCTTTTTACAATAATCAAGAATGCCAAAAACCCTAGACATCCAAAAACCTGACCCTAGGAGATGAAGCGCCAAAAGTCATGTGGGCCCCGTTTGGGTAAGTGAGTACATCAACTTCTCAGGGTCGTAACTTTTGTATATGATCTTTGTTTTAGGCGTGTGATAGCTCGTTGGAAAGGTATCATCGAGGAGATTCATTTTGGGGCCTCAATCATGCTGTTGGTTATCATTGAGAACCTATATCTTGAAAAACCTTCATTTGGTCCCTCAAAATGGCCTTAGAAGTTAAAACCTGCTAAAAATAGTAAATTGCCAAAATTGCCAGAAAACTGTTTTGAGCCAGTTGGAAAAGGTGGGTGGCCATCGATATCCACCTGGATCAGTTTGGAACTTAGTTCCAAGAACCTTCTTTAAGTAGGAAACATGAAAAACAAGATGTACCTTAGAATGACTGGGCAAAGCTAACTGATAGGCCACCTGTCCCACACACTTGAGAACAATATAAGGACCATAAAATTTGGGTGCCAGTTTCTGACAATGGTCAGCCTTGAAGGAATTTTTCTTGTAAGGTTGTAGTCAAAGAAACACCTGATCCCCTTCTACAAATTGACATTCAAAGCGAACTTGATCTGCTTGTTGCTTCATGCAATTTTGGGCCATAACCAAATTCTCTTTGAGGGTACGGAGAATAGCCTCTCAAACTGTAAGCATTTGGTCAACTACCTGGACCTTCAAGACACCTCATGAATATGAGAGAATTGAAGGTGGATTTTTTCCATATACCGCTTCAAAAGGAGTCATGCGGGTAGTTGTATGGTATGAAGTGTTTTACCACCATTCAACTAGTGGTAATCATTGAGCCCATTGATTTTTCTTTTCCAATGCAAAACACCTCAAATATGTTTCCAAAAATTTGTTGACAACTTCAGTTTGACCATCATTCTGGGGATGATAAGTTGTGTTGAGATGCAATTGGGTGCCTCGTAGCTTCAACAGTTCTTGCCAAAAATTGCTGGTAAAAGTTGGGTCGTGATCAGAAACAATAGAATGTGGCATGCCATGAAGCTTGAATACTTGATCCATGAAAAGTTGAGCCACAATGGATGTTGTAAATGGGTTTTGAAGAGCACATAAATGAGCATACTTGGAAAGGTGATCAACTACCACCATGATGACTGATTTATTTCTCGATTTAGGTAAGCCTACAATAAAATCCATAGAGATATCCTGCCAAATAGCAAGTGGAATTGGAAGCGGTTGTAGTGTGCCAGGAGATTTGACTATTTCACCCTTGTTGTGTTGACACACATGACATTCAGCCACAAAATTATGAACGTCTTGTTTCATACCATCCCAGAAAAAAAAATGTTTGAACCTATCATAGGTTTTGGTAAACCCGAAGTGCCCAACTCTGGGTGTAACATGAAGCTCATAAAGTATCGTGGATTTAAGTTTTGATTGTTTACTTAAATAAAAATGGCCTTTTGTATCAAATCTCATCATGGAGCCAAGAGTAGGCTGGGAAACTGGAGAATTGGACTGCAAGTGTTGTATCAAATGCAAACTTTGGGCATCATGTAACTATTCCTGGCGAATTTCTTGGAGCCAATCCAGTACAATGAAGGAGAGAGAAAAGAGGGACCCTTCATATTCATATTTTCGAGAAAGTTCATCTACAACCACATTGTTTTTGCTTTTCTTGTAAATCATCTCATAATCATATCCAAAGAGCTTAGTCACCCATTTTTGTTTCTCTAGGGAGGAAATGCGTTGTTCCGGAAAATACTTGAGGCTTTGATTATCTATCTTAATTTGGAAGTGTTGCCCTAACATATAAGGGCTCCAAATATCAACGGCATGTAGAATAGACAACATTTCCTTTTCATAGATATATTTTCCCAAATTTCATTCAGATAGTTGTTTATTGGTAAAGGCCAAAGGTTGACCCTCTTGCATAAGGACAGCGCCAATTCCTTTCCCTAAAGCATCACATTCCAGGAAAAAGTTCTTTGTGAAATCAGGAAGGGCCAGGACTAGAGTGGTGCACATCTCCATCTTCAAGGTTTGAAAAGCCTGAGCAGCTATTGGAGTCCAAGTGAAAGAATTATTTTTAAGGATTGCAGTGAGAGGTGCCACAATATTTCCATAATTCTTACCAAACTTGTGATAATAACCTGTTAAGCCCAGAAATCCATGCAAGCTTTTGAGATTCTTTGGGTGAGGCCATTCTTTCATAGCTTCAATATTTTTAGGATCCACCCTAATGCCATCCTATCCAACAATATGACCCAAGTACTCGACTTCTGAGGCGCCAAAATCACATTTAGATTTTTTCAAGAAAAGTTGGTGTTGAGAGAGTAGATGGAGAACTCAATCCACATGAGCAAGGTGGTTTGTACAGGTTTTTATATAGATGAGGATACCATCAAAGAAAACTAAGACAAAATGAAAGAGAAAAGGATGGAAGACATGATTCATGAGGCATTGGAAAGTGGAGGGAGCATTACACAAGCCAAAGGGCATGACCAAAAACTCATAGTGGCCCTCATGAGTTCTAAAGGTAGTCTTAGGAATATCTGCCTCTTTCATACAGATCTGGTGGTAGCCAGAATGATGATCAAGTTTAGTAAATAACTGGGTGTCACTCAATTCATCCAAGAGGTCATCAATGACATGAATGGGAAATTTGTCTTTAATGGTGAGTTTTTTTAGGGCACAGAAGTCAGGACACATGTGCCAAGAACCTTCTTTCTTAAGGACTATGACCATAGGAGAAGAGTAGGCGCTCATACCAGGGAGGATAACACCTGCGTTAAGAAATTCTTGAACCATTTTCTCAATTTCATTTTTTTGGGAAAAGGGGTGACGATAGGGATGGATATTGGGAGGAAGGCTTCCTGGGAAGAGGCGAATGGAATGATCATGAACACCACAGGAAGGAGGGAGTCCCTGGGGATTGGAAAAAATCACTTCATGTTTAGAGAGGATAGATTAGAGGTCCTAGCGCACAGAGGGTGTCTCAGTTGCTTGTATGGCATGGATTTGGGAAATAATGCCAGAATGACCTTTTTTTAGCATCTTTTTCATGCGATGGGAACTACAGATCTTAGGGGAACCAGAGGTGATGCCTTGGAACTTATATTGTTGGCCCTCCTTGTCGAATTGCATGGTTAGTTCCTTAAAATCCATGAGAATGGGACCCAAAGTCCTTAGCCAGTATGCACCCAACACAATGCCACAATCGCCCATGTCCATAGAAAACATATGAGATTTCAGGTGGTAGTCACCAATTTGGAGACACACATTTTCACAATGCCCTACATATTTCATGGACCCTCCATTGGCAATCATGATTTGGAAATTATTGACTTCACAAATATAACAATTATTTTCTTGGGAAATGTGACGATGAATAAAATTATGGGTGCTTCCACTATCAACAAGAATGATGACCTGCCTATGCTTGATGTAGCCAATTAGCTTGAGGATTTGGGGAGCATAGAAGCCAGTGAAAGAATTTAGGGAAATGATTGGTTCTACTTCAGGAGGGTCTAAGGGAGGGTTTATGTCATATGGTTCAGGTGACACACACACACAAGGGGAGCTTCAACATCCTCTTCTGAAACATCCTCCGAGATGGCCATAAAAATATTTTTTTCCTTACACTTGTGTCCCGAAAAATATTTGTCATCACAATTATAACAAAGGCCTTTGAGTTGGCGTTCATCCATTTCATCCCTGGTCAATTTTTGGATCTTTAGTGGAGTAGAAAGAATAGTGGGATTTATTGGTTTAGTGCGAGGAATAAAGGAGGGTTTACAATTTTGAGAAGAGACAACCTGTTGTGATTCCTTAGCTCTTTTAGTAGCCTCCACCCAACTCTGAGGCCAATCCATGAGGACATGGGCACGAATCTCATCCTTGAGGCCATTGATAAAACATTCTTGGAAAAAAGCATCATACATGCCCTCTGTACAAAAATCCAATCACTCAAAAGCAGCTATAAATTCTTCCATTATGCCAGATTGTTTCAAATTTTTAAAATGGCCTAAATGGTTGGTGTCAGTGTCAAAGCGTTCATAAATATCTGCCACAAAGTGTGTCCAAGCAACATACCCTTGATGGGCATTTTTTCTCTATTGCCACCATTGCAAACGTTCTTGATCTAGATGGAGAACACCATACCGGAGTTTGGCCAAGTCATCTGTAATGTTGTACAAAGAAAAATAATGTTCCATTTGAGTTACCCAACCAGTGGTATCTGAGCCATCAAATTTGGTCACATCCACACACAGAAGGCATAGGTCATGCTGAAAGTGATGGGACTGAAAAATATGGGAATGAGAGGAATTTTTGGCTTCGGTATGCAAAGGTGGGTTAGATAAAGGGGGACCTGGAGGGATTTGTAGCTTGGTGCAGATCATCAAAGTGACAGATTCAAGCTAGGTACTTATGCCTTTTTTGAGGTTTTGTTTGAGTTCCTCGATTGAGGAAGCGATGGAGGAATGCATGTTTTTATTGATGGTGGCAATATTGGCATTGAGTTGTCTCACTTCTTGTTGGGTCTCTGTGAAATTAGATTGCAAGGTATTGAAGTGAGCTTCCAAGTTTTGGCTACGGGTATGGGCCATGATGACGAGGGAATTGAAAAGGGGCAGGTGGGGTCAAAACATTTGCTGAAAAATGATAAGTATGAATGTGATAAGGGAGAAGAGATAAATCTAATGGAATAGGTCTCAAATAATGGTGCAACAAAATCCAGACTTTGTTTTTTTACACCTGCGTAGTTATACTCTGGCCTGAAGAACACTGCAGTGATGAAATTCCTAAATTCTTAATCTGGAATAACTTTGTAGTGATTTGGCAACTCAAACACAATTGCGTG
>ML792791.1:243435-262180 GCA_009831015.1 Picea engelmannii | reverse complement strand
ATTTATTTTATTTTTTTTCAATCCCCAAGGGTTAGGTATTCAAGGGTTCTATAGACAAGGTTTTTCCCTGTGCTATAGTTCTCTGATATACGTGTGGGGTCCAACAATAGTACTCGGCCCAATATCTTAGGGCACTAACTAAGGAGGCTAGACCATGCCCTTAGTCATACTACCTGACTACCCAGGTACTAGAGAGTATCTTCCTGACTCTTGTTCTCAGTGACACTATAGCAGTCAGGAGGACGATCAGTTTATCTAAAGTGGCTTCAGGAAATCTAGGTCGATCTGTATACAGGTGTTGTCTGATGCACTACCACTCGAAGGGGTACCAACAAGGGTTACAAGGGTGGACAATAGATGTGTGCTTAAGTACCACTTGTATTTCCTGCGTGTATGAATCCCCAACAGTGGGTTTATGCATGTAACGATAGATATTTGTAGCTTAAAGATGTCGGAATACATCTCTACCCTGAAAAAACATTAACCCAAAATTTTTTGCCGAGGAAGTGCTCTCATACCACTTGTAATATTCCATATATAAAAAGTATGCAGAACATAAATAAAATACTAGAAATGGAAGATGAACAACCATATAACCATAACAACACCACAATAACACCAAAATGATATCATAATAACACCAGAAAGAGCACTTCGATTAATGAGAGAAATGTTCACTTGCCTCTTCGAGGGGGAAACCTCCAACAGAGCAAAACTATATTACAATAATATCCAAGACAACAGTTCTCATACCCTCGACTAATATCTATACTAAATATTTCTATCAAAAGAACCATCTAGAGGAAGATCCTTCTAGAAGCAGAAGCTTCTATTAGGTCTTCTTACATTTGTCTTATTCTTTCTTATTGTTAGGCCTTATTAATATTGACCTTTATTACATTGGAATATATTATTCTACCTACGTGAGGGGTTATGTCCCTAACACCCTGTACTTTCTTCCTGATCTCTGTCATCTCCACAACTAACATTCTGTACATGCCCACATTAGGAAGAGGAGAATCCTGTTGAAGATGTATCTCATGTTGGATTTCCCTCTTAGGAGGTAATCCATTCGGTTCCTAAAAAATATCATCATACTTAGAAACAATGTTAATTAATTCCTTTTTATGACATGGTTCACACCCTTGGAAAGCGTCAAATGTCTTGACCTCTTTCTCTTTGATGACAATGAGTACATATGTTTTATTAGTGGTTATGAGTCTTTTCATTTTCCATGCACTAACAAGTGTTGTATTTACCCTCATGCTATGAGCTCTAACAATATATTCCACTCCCCCTTTAGTAAGGTGGTATTTGTTCTCTTGACGAAAGAAGATATATTTTCTATCATAAAGATAAGTACTCCCCAACACTATGCCACATATATCAAGCGGTACAACATCCAAATCCACATCATCAATTAACTTTGAAGCAATAGAAAATATGATCCTACATTGTTTGGTAACATTTAGTTTTGCTTGATCACATACCCAACCAAGAGGATAAGGCTTTGGATGTGGTTTCATTTCAAGACCCATCTTCTTGACAAGTGCTTCAGATATTAAGTTTGCTTGGGAACCCGGATCAAATAATGTATCTATCTTAGTATGTTTAGATAATACTTGTATATGAAATAACTCATTCCTCGTGTTCATCAATATGAGATTCATCATTGGAACTTGAACTAGAATGAAGAGAATATTTACTTTGTACTCCGACAGTTGTGATCTTTCCTTGATCTCCTGATTCGAAACCAAGATCTTGCTGCAATGTAGAAATAGTCTTTGTCTTCCCCTTTCCACCGAACTGTTTTGGTCTCTTTTCTGGATGCATTTTCCAACAGTGTTCTTCATCGTGACCACCCTTATTGCAATATGTGCAAGCTGGTTTTCCTCCTTCTCTTGTTACTATAGCGGTATTTTTGTCCTTCCTTTTAAACTTGTTGAAATCCTTGTGTGGGAAATTGGAAGGTTTCTTCGTGGGATCTTCTTGAACATGTTTCCCCTTGTTCTCAAGGTGAGTGGCTTTCACACAAACTTCGTCAAAACTAGTGGGGTTAAACAATATCAAAGTATGAAGAAAATAATTTTGAAGTGTGCCAATATACTTCAATAAATTTTCATAAGAATCCAAAGGAATGTTCAATGCGAGATATTTCTTCCTAAATTCTTCTATGAAACTTTGTACAGTCTGACCTTTACTTTGCCTCAAATTTTTCCATTCCATCATTTCTTTATGTAAATACCCTAATGGATAGAACTTCTTCCTTATCTCTGTTTTAAATTCCAACCATGAGGAGAGAGGATTACCATATTTACTCATGTCCTGAAGCTTTCTCTCCCACCATACGAGAGCGGTGCCTTCCAACCGAAGAGAATCTAGTTGCACTTTAACTTACTCTTCATCAATATGTTGAACATGGCAATATACTTCAACCTGTCAGATCCAATTGTCTAACTTTTCAATATTAGCATCTCCATTAAACATAGGTAAAGAAAACTTTACATCAAGATTTAATAATGGTTTCTTAAAAGAGGCTTTATGGCTAGAATGATGAGAATGATGAGAATGCTCAGAGGAAGAAGAAATAGAACATGAAGGAGAAGATGGAGGCTCATGAGAGTCTCCTCCAGCCCGTTGGTTTATCGAAGCATCATCATCATGTGGTGCTTCCTTTTTCATCCCTTTCTTCTTCATCCTCTTCTTGTAATCTCCATACATTTGTTCTACCATTTCTGACATGTGATAAAAGACCATGTGAATTTTTTTCTCATGTTCATCACACTTGTCCTCTTCTTCCATATTCTTCCTTCAGGATGTATGGCCAACTTTGGGATTGAAATTATTAAGAGTTCCTTAACCCTACTTATGCTTGGCCCTAGTAAGCATTCATACTCAAAAATTCAATTCAAAGACGACTGCTCTGATACCAACATGATCCAAGATCTTTTCGTCAGGTGACTTATTAAAGGATTGTATTAAATGAGAAGAAACTAAAGTACACCATAAATAAGGAAAAGCTAAAAAGGAAAGAAACATAAGCATGCAATATGAACACAAAGAACTTGATAACCGATTTCATCCCTGGTGGACTACATCTATGGGTCTTGCTCTCAAATGGGTAGGTCTTTTTATTAACTCTACAAAATAATTGGGAAAAATACATAAGTATACCTCATTATTGAGTTAAGTTATGAAATCTTTGTCGTGATCAAAAAACTAACATCACCACTGCGTTCATGGTATATTTTTATCTAAAAATGATTGTCTCCACGCCTCGATCTGAGTCTGACACTTTCAATCCCAAGAGACACCCATGCTTCATTTTTTGTGCCATTGCCTCTGCAATAAATGACTGGACTATCTCAAAATATGTGCCAAAATCCATCTCGAAAATCATGCCCAATATGTACCATACGGTCGTGCCCTAGTCTGATATCCTCTCTCCAAACACTGGCAGAGGCCCTCTTCTTATAAAAAAATATGGTGGTTATGAAATAAGTGAATCGGTTGGCGCGTTGGTTATTGGAGCTATATTAAGAACTTTGGTTAGCGGAGGTCCCGAGATCGAATCTCGTGGACTCTGCTTTTGTTTGGAATATTATTTGGTAGTTGGCAGAATAATTGGCGGAGATGACATGTTATTTTTGGTTGTGGTTTTGGCAGTTGGTTTATTTAAATCATGGGTGGATATATATATAGAATAATATGCCATATATAGCGTAACTTCCGCCATATTTGGTGGGGTTCTGATATTTTGTATTTTTTTTAAATATTTGGTCACAGGCCCTCCTTGGGGATTTCAGGGGTGCCACATGGCATCCGTTGATTGCCCCACCTATATGATGATGTCACCTCCACGTCACACCTCTGTACCAGACACCTCCATGTCACCTTCATACTAGACATGTGGCACATTTTAGGTGGTGCCACGTGGTGTCACCTAAGGGTGCCACATGGCACTTTTTTACCGATCCACATGGCACCCTGAAAAGCTTATTGCCAAATGAAGCATGGCATCCTCTAGTGCTGCTATGTGGCATGTTGATGTCATCATGACACGTGTCATCCTTTGTTCTTTCCATGTAGGTTGTATGGATGCTAACGTCATCTGTACTGGATGTTGGCATCAGCAGTATGGATGTTGACTAATCCCTGTTGACTAGGCTAGGTTGACCAAAACTTTGACCATGAATATCTTTCGATCCATAACTCCATTTGATGAGTCGTTTACACCGTTAGAAATATTGCGACGCACTCGTCGCGATCATTCCATTTTCATGGAGTTTTGGGAACTTTGAATTTTTTCCCTTTTGCTATCTATTGAAGCCATTCTAGTTCTTGAGCATTCTAAGTTATTCTTAGCCTTCTTTGGATCCTTTTTGGATCATGATGTTGTTGCTCCAACCTCATGATCTGATGATATTGTGCCAACCTCGTGTTGTTGATGATGATGATGTTGATGTTGTTATTATAGATTTTATGATGATGATGATTATGATGATGTTCCATATTCACAATGTGAATGATGATGATGATGATGACATTCCATCTCCATGTTGTGAATGATGATGATGATGATACTCCAGCTCCATCCTGTGAATGATGATGTTATTGATGATGAGAAAAAATTTCAATGATTTATATATATTCTAGTCAGTGTTCCAGATGTTGTTGATGTTGTTTCCCTCTCTCCCTCTCCCAATGATATTGTAGAATACCCTTCTTGTTAAGGGGGAGTGTTGAAGTATTGTAACTACAAAGAATATTCTACTTATTATTGAGCTATTATCTTATAGATCAATACCCTTTTGTGGATCGATCATGTCGGGCTTTGTATAAGACCAAATCCCCTTTTGTGGATTGATCATTTTGGGCTTTGTATAAGACCAAATCCCCTTTTGTGGATTGTTCAACCCTAATTATATGTTTCTAATTAAGAAGTCGCCCCCCGAGCCTAATTAAAGTGGTTTTAACCACCAAGAGAAGAAATTGGCCCCGCTTGATGAAGAGACACAACTCTAGCACATGCCATCCATTATAAATAAGAGTGGAAGGTGCCTCATTATCTCAGTCACTCAATTCACTCATCTAGTGTGCAAGTTTGAAGGAAGTTGCAGTTGTCAGTTGCTAGAAGAAGGAAGAGAGAGGTGCATTACTCAGTGTTGGATATTCTCTAGTGTATGGTTTATTATATTGCCATTGTATTGCCTATCTATATTAAGGAATTTTTTGTTGGGTTTTCTCCCCGTGAGGGTTTCCCGGGATAGATATTGTGTACCTTGTGATTGTGTATCTTTCAGTGATCTTTCTTATGCTATTATTGTCTAGTAATTTGAAAAGAAATTAATAGTTTCTCTAAATTTAACAGTAAATGATGTTTCTGCAGAAAAGTTGATCTATATTTTTAGTCTCAATCCTTTCTTGTTGTCAGAGTCTTTGTGTATGGTTCCCATCAAAGGATTCTAAACATGATATTGGTCTAGGTCCTTGCAGGGATTTGAAAAGAGGATTATTTTTTATAATTCAGAATGAAATCAATAAAGAAGTCAAATTTCTGATTTTTGTCTCACTTGTGTATTATTCTATTCCTTTTTTCAAATTGATATATAATTTATTTATTTTTCTTATAAACAACACATATACTTTTTCCTTTTTTTTACTTTCTCTTTTTGCACAACTAAATAATAACAAAAAATACCAGCATTGGTTCCTAGTATTTATTACTTGTGGATCAAATTATTTTTTGTTTAAGGCTATAAAACCCAGGTGACATTACCAACTATATTACTCTAGCCAAGTAATATTCAAAAATGATTCAGTAAGGTACTCCATACCTTTTCCTCAATAGTGATGGACCTGTGAGATAAAAAAATAATCTAATTATTGGCTTAAAATGGATATGGCAGAATACAAGGGTGCATTCTGGAGAAGGAAGAACTTTGTACAAAGATGAAAATGACTCATGGACCTATGACAAATATATATATATATATATATATATAAGCGTGGGAAATATACAAAGGAAATTTTGTGAAAGACTTAATGCACTTATATGGGCCAAAAACTAGATCCAATTGTGGGGCAATAGCCTCCTGTGGGTTATCAAGAATACAAAATATTGACCATTGGGCAAGGAGTCAGACTAAAGAAAAGAAAACAAAAGTTTTGAAAATATGCACAAGGAAAAGAAAAATATGTATAGGTTGAGGCTGAAAGAATTTTTAAGAGAATAAATTTTTGAGATGCTTCCCATTGACTGGAAACATTTGCATTGTCCCTTTCATATATTTGAGAAGATAAGAATTTTTTCCAAGATTTTTTTCAATAATATATGGACCTATCCATAATGCTTCAAACTTTGTTTGGAGAGACGTCTTTTCCTTGTCTTTATTCCACAATAATACCATCTATCCTTTTTGAAAATATGTTGTTGATGTACCTTGATCAAAAACTTTCTTGACAATGTGTTGTCTTTGACTCATTTTCCTCAATGATTCATTTATTTGTTCTTCCAATTGCATCAACTAATTATATCTTCTTTGTAGGGGAGAACCTTCATATATATTTTCAAAGTTCACAGCAAGAGTCGGGGCATTTAATTCCAAATGAATTGGCATTTTGGATTATTTTCCATACACCAACGTATATGGTGAAGATCCAGTGCTATATTTTGGCATCAGTCTACTATCCCACAATGTATCAATTAATTATGTATGGCAATTCCTTTCGTTCACTTCAATTGTCTTTTTAAGAATTTAGATCAATGTTTTATTTGTTGAATCTGCCAAACCATTTCCTTGGGGATAAAAGTTTGGTGATTTCCCAATGATGATACCAAATTCCTCACCCAAAAAATGTGTTAAACTTTGATCCTATGAAAATTGACCCATTATCAGTTATGAAATTTTCTGGAACTTCGAACCTTGATAAGATATTTTTTTTGAGTAAATTGATGAGCTCTTCTAAATCATCCCTTTTGAGAGTTGCAACCTCTTTCCCCTCTTTCCTTCGGAGACATACCATTTGTAAATTGGCATGATTTTAGATAAAATATAATATCCTTGTACCATTCTGATGTGGACGATGAAGACCCTATTGAAATAGATATATCCCCATTTACTGCATCAATGTATTTCATCAGTTAACATAGTCCTGGTCCTCTAACTATTTTTAATGGCTTGATCTCAATATCGTATTCTTGAATCTTAGCAAGCCAGTTTTCCCATTTTCCTTCTCTCAGCTATTGATTTAGAAATATATTCACAGGAGAGGTTGGGACATAGATTATCACATGAGATTAAATAATATAAGTCATGTAATGTGTCACCACTTTGACCAAAAAAAGAGCCTACTTCTATATCTCTGAATATCTTAATTCATAGTCATGCAGAGTTTTACTCGTGAAACTTATTGGAAATTATTATCATTTTGAGATTTATTATCTAAAGAAAACAAATATATTATGAAATCTTGATCAAAATTCAATTTGACAAGCACTCGGGAAGTGGTGATTGCATGTTTGATTTTGGTAAATGTTGCTTGGATTTCGTGAGTCCATTCAAACTTCTGATCTTTTTTCAACAACAAATTAATGGGATTTACAATGTTTGCATAATCTAGTACAAGTATTTGCACAAAGTTTATCTTTCCAAAGATATATTGGACTCCCTTTTTGGATGTTGGAGGATTCAATTCATTGATTATTTTAATTCTTTCTGGATCAATATAGATCCCCTCCTTACTATGTGCCCCAAATGATTTCCCTCTGATATAGCGAACGGACACTTCTTCGAGTTTAGAGATATTCCATATAATATGCAATGCTCAAATACTTCCCTCAAATTTTTGATATGTTCTTCTCTAATTTTTGAGTGAATGGTCAAATCGTCTTGATAGACATCCATGAACTTTCCAATTAAGTCTTGAAAAACGTGATCCATTTCTCTTTGGAAAGTTTCTCCAACATTGTTTAATCCAAAAGGTATGTGAATGTATGCATAGGTCTCCCAAGGTGTAACAAAATAATTTTTTGGTCTGTTTTCTTCAACATCCAAAACCTGGTTGTATCCAGAAAAACCATCAAACATGGACATCAAGGCTAAATCGGTGACATGTTGTAGAAACATCACCATGTTTGGGAGTGGATAATTGTCTTTGATGATTTCTCTGTTCAAATCTCTGAAATCAACACAAAGGTGAATCTCTCCACTCTTCTTTCTGAATATCAATGGATTTGATATCCACTCTGAATGTCTTATGGGAACAATTGTTCCATCCCTGTTTAGTTTTTCCAATTCAATATTTAATAGAGGCTTCATTTTATGATTTATCATTCTCATCTTATGCTTGGTAGGTTTTGTTCCTTCTTTAAGGGGTATGATATGTTGAAATATGGACTTGTCATATTCTTTTAGATCATCATAATTCCAAGAAAAAACATCATAAAATTATCTAAACAAAGAAGTATATTGATCAATTTATTGGTGTGTACAGCTAGTGCCAAGATTTACATACTTTGAAAATACATGAGTGTCAATGTTTATCTTTTCTATCTCCTACACCTTCCTGAAAGATGTCTCCTCCTTTGTGTCATGAAGTTTTTTTTTATCATGTCTCATGAAAAGAGATTCAAACCCAATACAATATTTTAATATAGATACATGATTTTGATTATCCATGCTTTTAGAATAATCATTCAAATCAACAAGAAAATAAGCCAACTATTCATCATTTTCAGAAACTTGTAGATAATATTGGTTGTCAGGTACTAAAGGCCTGAAAATTATCTTTACACGAAATTTATTTTGACTCTAATAATCATCTGGATTGAATAAGGATGCAACAACCACCGAGGAGTCGTCCTTTTGATTTTTATCTCTAGGGATGAAAGAGATATTAAATGAATTCAAAAAGTCCATAAGTTCATTTACTCTTTTTTCATAATACTTCAGCTTCTCTTTATTTATCTTGTATTTATTTTTAATATGATTTATGACCAGTTCAGAATAGCCAGTCACTATCAAATTTTCAACTTCCATTTGTAATGCAAGATTCATCCCTTGTATCAGTGCTTTGTATTCAGCCTCATTATTTGTGCATGGAAATTCTAGTCTGATGGCATGTGGATACATGATTGACTGTAGACTCTTAAAAACAATCCCTACTCCACTTCCATATTGGGAGCAAGAGAAATCAAAGGACATCTTCCAAAAACCTTGAATGATTTTTCCTCTTCTTTCTCTGGAGGGTTGATTTTCTTAGGACTAAGAACAACATAATTTTCAATTCCTACATCAATATAATTTTCCTTCATTTCATTTTCTTTCTTCCTGAAGGATATTGTCTTTCTGGATTCTCTAGGAATTCTATCCATTGTTTCATCTTTGTTGGGAAACATCATGCAGCTTCCATCATTCATAATATATCCTCCAATCATTGACAACCAATCTATTCCTAAAGTAACTTCATATGTTGGAGGCAAGTCAACCACTGTGATGGTAAAGACTTTTGTTATGTGCGGTGTTTCAATTATCCACGCACAAAAATGTTTAATCACACTGTAAGCCAAGAACTTTATTGAATTTATTGCATAAATTATTTCACGAGTCTCATAATATTTTTTACACCCCATTCCAAGTGCCTCCATGACTGACAGGGGAACAATATTATTGGTTTCTCCACTATCTATCAAACAATTATGAAATAAAACATCATGGTTCTCTATAGTTATGTGAAACAGTGGAACTTTTCCTTTTAACTTGACTAACGAAGAATTGTGTTATTGCCTGGAATTGGTAACAACAACTTCTATCCTATTACTTGGTTCATCAAGAGTCTTCAAAATGTTCTCTCTTTGTTGTGGAATTTTAACCACTTCTATGAAAGGAAAAGTGATTCTCAACTTAGTCTAATAATCAATCAAATTATAGGTCATTTGTTGTGGATCCTTGGCTTGATTTGAAATTGTTTGTTTCTTTGACATTTATACAACATTTGCTTTTGTATTCTCTTTTTCTTTTACAATATCTTCTTTTGATTTGAATCTATTGACTTGTGTTATCGGTTGCACAACACTTCCTTGGAGAATATTGGCCTCTTCTTGTTTATCGAAAATATAAAAGGATGACTCACCTTCATCCATCTGAACTGATTCTAGAATTTCGTCATGGATGATGTCAGATCCTTGATCGAAATTCTCAAAAATCTCTTCTTCAAAAACTTGTTCCAACACAACAAAATTAGGTTTTTGCACTCTAGGTGCACTTGGCCTATGCTATTCATTTTTGTCATGTGCTCTTCATTTTTGTCTTCATTCCTTGTTCTTTGTCCCTGGAAATTAATTCTTCTTTGCTCATGGGAAGGAAGCCTTGGGTTTTGATTTGTAGGGAAAAAAAATTATCCCATTTTCAAGCATGTTAGCTCATTCTGCATTTGTAGAATGGTTCTATTCATTTTTTTTATTTCCATTATTTGCCTCATCTCTTGAGTTGTGGCAGGGTCATTTCTTACATTAGGGATAACACCCTGGAGGATTCCTCCATCAACACCTTGATTTTCAACATTTCTTGATGTGGATGGTCTTGGTTGGGATATAGAAAGAGTACCCATTTCTCTTTGAATTTTACCAAGGATTATGTTAGGATCAACATTGGTTTCAAGAATGAACACTTCCATCTGTTTTTCCCTCTATATGAATTCATGTAAATATTATATATATGAAGCTCTTATTGCATAATTGACATTTGGATACATTGCATTTTTATAGCAGCCAAATATAACAAGGTCATTGGTCTTTGGTCTTGAGGAATCTGATTCAACGTCTTGAAAAATATTAGGTTAAAATATTTTATTATTTCTCCCTTTCTGATATGTATTCAAGTAAAATTTGTGAAAAATGTATGATAGGCTATATGATGTGAATACACACTCGTGAACATTCATTCCAAATCATCAAATGAACTAATTGATTGTGTTGGGAGATATAGGTACCATTTGTATGTTTCTCTCGTCAAAGTCTGTAGGAATACTCTGACCATCACGTCGCCATGCTCTATCAAGTGAATATCACAGACAACAAGGAATTGATCCATGTGTATTTTGATATCTACAACTCCATCTCCTAGAAAACTTGGCAATACTCCTTGCGAGAGAGTCAGCAAAGGATGTTGTTCTCCTTGAAGATTGAGTGCATTATTTCTATCCCTCCTCCTTGGGATTCTTTGTCTTTCTTATTGATTTTCTAGAATCTCATTTCTATCTTCTCTGTCACCCATGGTTAAGGTATCTCTTATCCTTGATCTTTCATTGACTTCTTGAGATTGAAATTTTTTACTCTTACTTCTTATGATTGGACCTTTGTAAGTTTCCAATTTTTTCTTGGATTCAATTCCTTCTTCTTTGTCTCCTCGTGATTTATCTTTATTCTTCACGAGAAAATGTCTCCTTGAATTCTCAAGCTCTTCTCGGATTCTAATTGTTGTTAGTACCAAATTGTAGAATTAATGAAAAACACTTTGATTTCCAAGACCAACTTGTAATTGGGGTTGATTTGGCTAAGGTTGGGTCATTAGAATTTTGTTCTACAAAACCAACCTTTTGTTCTCCCCATTATGGTGTCCAAAAATGTTGATGTTCAAATTGGCCAAGATCCAAAAATAAACCTCATACTCCTTTGTATTTTCTTAAATATAATCTTGATATCCTTGAACTAAAGTTTCAAAATGGGAGAAAATTGAATAGCAAACCCAAATATGTATTGCTCAATAAAAATGTAAAATATTACAAATCGAAAGATAATATATTCACAAAGAGAATTATTGAGAATAGGACCAGGGCACTTCAAATATTAAAATACAATACATGCAAGATATTGTATATAAATAAAATAACGATTATATGAAAAATGATAAAATTATCACATCCATCACAACATCATAATTTTGATCATATTCATAGGAAGGAAAGACACGAATCCACAATTGAGAGAAATTTAAATGAGTATTTCATTCAAAACATGATAAAATATGGTAGGAATACTTCAAAAATCCAATTCTCAATAACTTAGAGTTTCAGAGGTCATTGAAATTACACCCCAAAAAATGTTTCTTGGGAGTCCAAAAATAATAATCTTAAAAGTTTTTTTTTCAATAAAAATAAAATAGCATTCGTCCAAATGGATTGGGATGGGGCTCACGTGGACCTTAAAATGAAATTGAAACAGAGATGACCCTAAAAAGAAGAAATAAGGAAACGATCAGAAATATGTTATGTTTTCTCAAGAGAGACAAGACACAATTGGGTGAATCATGAATGAGATGAATAAAAGAATAGAAAAATTATGAAGGACGTGATTGGGTTTACTCACTGTGATGGATATATCCTCTCTCTCATTATCTGTTGGCCAATGTTCCTTTTGTATTCTCTTTTATTGGGATTCTATGATTAGTTGTAACCACCATTTCTTGATCTTCCTTATTTATTTTTATTAAATCTTGCTTTAACCAATTTTCAATGTAATCCCTCATTGGTGCGACAGTTATCTCTTGCCTTACTCTTATGTCGAATAATAAATCCTCTATTTCTCAGTATTCAATTTAAATTTGATGTAAATTATATTATATATCCTCAATCTTCCTGACGTAATTAACTTATAACCAACTTTCTACTTCAAACTCAAAATACTCTGTCAAACTATTATATCTTTTGATCGATGCAGATTTCAATGATTCCAACATTTCCTCTAATTGTTCCTTGGACATGAATACAAAATTTAAAATTATCTTCAGGTCATCAATTTCTTTGGTTGTTCCATCTTGATCCAAATCAACTAATTTTAGATAACATTATCCCCTTTTGACACTTATAGTGTCAAAATCAGCCAATATTTCTTTTAAGCATTTTAATCTTTTAATCCAACAAGATTTTAATTTTTTTATACGGACTAGGGAGGGTAGGTATTCTTATTTTCTTTTAAGATCACTCATATTTGAAACTTTAATAACAAAAGTATTAATTTCCCCTTTATAAAACTCCTCATAATTTTCCAAATCATCTTGAATGAACTATTTCAAATTTGTCATTTTTTATTCCAAAGAAACAAAACTATTCACTAGTTCCCATGTATCAAGATTTAAAGACATTCTCTTCTCAATATTTTTCCCAACATACCTTCTTACTACAGCAAGTAATTTTGATGCCCATCTCAATTTTGAACTAGATGTTGGTTTTCCCTCAAGAGTCTTCCATGTTTTCATTGTAATGATTGGGCTTGCGAATATGGGTGCAGGCATTAAGGAAACCTCCAATTCTTTAATCATGTCCTTGAGAATAGCATTTTCACTCTCCATATCACCTACGGACATTTTAAGGGCTTTGCCTAAATCTTCAAGGATTTTGCACAATATTTGATGGAGAAAATCTATTTAGGTCAATTTTTTAGCTCAGTTTCCTTGATATTTTTTATTTCTTACATTAGTTTACTAAAACACTAATTTCTTTGAAAATTTATCAAACAGACTATGCAGACTCATGGAATCATCAAATAAAATTGGTTCTTGTGTGACCATTTTTACTACAACTTCGCTACTTTCTTGCACTCTTTGCTCGTCATCGGGGAATTTTGTGTCTTCAATGTTTGCATCAAGATCCATGTCTTCAAGAGAGATTTCATCTTCAAGTTCAACCTTGTTCTCTTCTTCCTGATTTGTTTCTCTTTTTCTCTTAGTAACCAGAATTTTATGAGGTCGCTCCATACTTCCCTTAGGAAGGTTAGGGTCACCTTCATCATCGGAGTTGTCAATTGAGGATTTCTTCTTCTCTTGAGCTATAGATTAGGTTATTTGTTTTGATGGGCCACTTTTTTTTGAAACATTGGAAGGTCATGTAGTCCTTTAATTTACAACTTTTCCATGTTGTTGATGTGGTTCAGTGGTGTTGACCTTAGTTTCAATATCTTCCTAATTCCTTTCAATGGGAAGCACCTAAGGACTCTGGTTATCCCCTTCTTCTTCTTCAAATAAAGAAGTGTTTGCAAAAGAAATAATTTACCTCAAAAAAATCATGTGATTCATGAATGTCTAGCAAGGGTTGAACCCTTTTACTTCATCTGCTAACTTCAAGTTAAATTGGTCAAATTGAACAGAAAAAGAATCAATGTTTGTAATGTTTTGCAATACAATTTCTCCAATCTTCTAGGGAAGAGGGATTAATTTCCTTTTCCTTTTTTCAAGAAAGAAATGAGACCAAAATCTATGTTGTTTGCACACTTCTACTACAAACATTTTATCTGACACATAGTATGGTAGGTATGATGGTTTTTCTTTAGAGAAATAAACCTAGATGACACTAAATTGTTCCATTTCTTCGAAATTTCGTCTTTTGTCTATAAATGGTGTTGCTTCTAAAGACAGTCTTGAGGTACTTGACCCAAAAAACATCTTCTTAAAAGGAGAAACAAATGAATCATGTACTTCGTAAAAATGGCACATAGCCTTTTGTTTCCATCAGGCAAGGTACCATGTGTGTACTAAGTCAATTTTGGAATTGACATGTTTTGGTAAATGAAACCATTTAAAAACATGATAATATGTGATAGAAAAGATTAAATACAAAGACATATAAAATTTTGTGTTCTGACTTTAATTTGATAATTCAAATTTTGTTCACCAGAAATAATCTTCGCCCAATTGAAAATTGTTTTTTCATGAATGGAGAAATATAATATGTATAGAGTCAAATGAGGAATTGTATAAGTTGATTCTTTTTCCGCGACCCGAGTGAAATTACATTTCATTTCTCGGTAAGGATACCTTAGAAAATTAACCTGGATAGTGGTTAAGTCTTCTGGCATCATGGCTAGATCTTCAAGATATTCTTGCAAGAACTCGAGTCCACCATTTCTCTCCTTTAAGAACTCTTTAGCTTCATCCCCTTTAAATGTAAATGTTGGCTCTGGAAATCTAACCATTCTTCTAAAAACGAAAGGACTTAAAGAAATTGGGGATTCGCCGTGAAGCTGAATTATCCATTTGTTTTTATCACACTTCTCTATACACCAAGAAACTTGTTATTTGTAGTTGAATACTTCAGGAACACAACTTGTTGAAGCAATCCTGGATGTCCAAATATGATTATAACTTCTCTCAGGGAGCGGAAATGTCGAAGAATACTTATAGGCTCTTAATAACTAGAATTTTTGGTCCTCTCATCCAAAAGTATTGAGTGTATCTTCGTAGAAATGCTCTATCCTCCTAGTTTTCATGCTAAGTGAAGTTCACAAACTATTGTGAAATTCATTTTTTCAAAATTTTGTTATCAAAGTAATCCTATTTATTATACAATACTTTGAAAACTTTGGCTTGAAGAAATGTTAATATGAAACAACCTTAGAATTAATTGATGGAAGTCTCGAGAACGACGTCATTAATTACATAATTGTTAGACTTAACCATTTGTTATATTCATGAGATTCACATTAAATATTTATTGGAGAATGTGATAATATGAAAAAAGGATTTACCGCGGGGTGGCGGAGGATCGGGGGTAAATGCAAGAGAAGATAGAGTGATCGTGAACCCGCGGAACCACAGTGAAAGCTCCTGAAAATGACTAAGTATGAGAACTCAATCAGGATCAGGGGTAAGTGCAACTCACAAATGAAATCAATATGAACCTGTGGACTCGCATAGAGAACTTCAAGAAAATATTCTCTAAGTGTTGGTATAAAATGAGGGCAGCGGAACAAGAGAGTGCACTTAGAAGGTTGTGGAGCTTTGGAATTTGAAAAAAGATAAGTGATGAACCCGTGAGATAAAAATATAATCTAATTATTGGTGTGAAATGGATATGGTGGAATGGAAGGGTGCATTCTGGAGAAGGCGTAACTTTGTACAAATATGAAAATTACTCATGGACCTGTGACAAAACAAAAAAAAATATAAGCGTGGGAAATATACAAAGGAAAATTTATGAAAGACTTAATGCACTTATATGGGTCAACAATTACCACTTTGATTTTCCTGGAAGTCATCCTTTCAACCCAATCTACCAAAGGTCATGTTTCCCATGTCTTTTAGTTCTGGACCGCTTCTGCAAAATTGTTTCTTCTGCTAAATCTTCCTGACCATCTGGTGATAAGTCCTCTATGGAAGGTAGGACCTGCTCTTCCTCCTGATCCAACATGGAAGTCTCATAGAGTTTGATATTCTCCACATTCATTATTGATTAAATGTTCATGTATGGGGATATATTGAGTCTGTAGGAATTATCTCCCACCATGTCCAATACCTCAAAAGGACCATACCACAGAGCCTTGATTTTCTTACTAGGACCATGTATTATTTCCTTATTCAACTATAACCATACTTTGTCTCCCACTCTAAATGTTCTCTCTATTTTGTGTTGGTCATTCCTAACCTTGTACTTTTCATGTGACTTCATCAATGTCTCTTTTACTTGCAAATGGATCTATCTGATCTTCTCAACAATTTTTTTTTATTTTAATGCATCTCATGTGAGGTCCTCCCTTACTCCTCCTTGTTTTCCATATACAAAATCTAAGGATGAAGGTGGAAAATACCCAAAGCAAGTTTCAAAAGGTGACTTACCAGTAGAAGTGTGGACTACTCTGTTATAAGAGTGTTGTATATAGATCAAATTTGGATCACAGGTCTTTGGATGATTCTGATTATAATCCCTCAAAAGTTGCACCAAAGTCTTGTTGACTACTAATGTCTTCCCATCTATCTATGGATGGAATTTTGTAGACCTCTTCAACTTAGTGTCCATATTCTCCCACAATGTAGTCCAAAATGCACTGAGAAATATAGTATCCCTATTTGAGATGATGCTCCTTGGTTTCCCAAAGTGAACCCAGAACTATTCAAAGAACAATTTTGATGTTGTTTGTCCCTTGATGGTCTTTTTACAAGGCATGACCACAAATAAATATTCATGTCCTTTATGTGGTTGGTAAACCTCCCACAAAATCCACAGAAATGCTTTCCCAAGGTCGAGTGGGTATAGGAAAGGGATGGTATGGACCTTACTTCATGTTACTGGCCTTGTTGGTACAAAAAAGTATACATCCTATAATATATTGTGCTACATCTTATTGCATTATGGGACAATACACATACCTTTGTAAATTGGCAATTTTCTTCCCAACACCAAAATTCCTTGCAACCTTGGAGGTGTGAGCCTCTCTAATGAGATATAGTTGTTCACATTTAGGGACACAAAGCTTGTCAATATTGTAGAGTAAACCATTATGGAAATGATAGGCAACCTTTTCCTCACCTTATTTTATATTAATTTGGCCCTACAATTGTTGAAACACCTCCTTGAAGTCATCATCTTCTATGTATGCCTCTTTGTATGCATCATGGGTAAAAGTACATCAGAGTTCCCAAATTTGTACTCTTGGATGTGGTGGTCGTGAAAGAATGTCTTCCAACTTGTTTGTGTTTCCCTTATTATAATTGATGACTAGATGAAATTGTATTAAAAACCCCATCCACTTGTAATTCCTGGTTTTTTGTAGCTTACTCTAGGCCTGTAAACACTGGAGTGGTTGGTGATATCTATGGATAATGGTATCCTTTCCCATTATATAGTGCTTCCACTTATTGGAAGCTTTAACCAGGGCATATAATTCATTTTCATAGGTAGGTTAGTTGAGAACCACCCAATGAAATACTTCAGAATGATAGCAGACTAGCCTTCCTCCCCGCATTAGTATTTCTCCCTTGGCATACCCAATTTCATCCATCTCCACTTCAAAGGGATTATGAAATTTTGGTAGAGTGAGCATTGATGCTTGACTGATCTTTATTTTAAACTCATAAAAGGCCTTCTTCTAATCCTTCCCCCACTGGTTGTTATGGCGTACAGTGGTGCAGCTCCACTGAAAATGAAGCTATGAAATTCCATAAGTATTATGTTTCCCCAAAAAAGATCCTAACTTTAGTGAAATTTGTAGGAAATGTCCATCTCATGATGGCCTCCATATTTTTGGGATCTATCTTGAAATCCCCTTCACCAATCACATACCCCAAATACACCAAAGGTTGCTGAGAAAACTCACTTTTATTGAGAATGGCCAGCATTTGGTGTTTTTTTGGAATCTCTAACACCTGCATAAGATGTGAGATGTGTTCCTCCAAAGCAGCGTTATAAAACAATATATCATCAAAATAAACAATAACAAATGAATCTAGATCAGGGCATACAACATCATTCATTAGTCTCATAAATGTAGTCGGTGTGTTCCATAAACCGAATGGAATAACCAACCACTCATACAAACATTTCCTTTTCTTGAAGGAAATATTCTAGGTATCTTCTTCTTTGAATCGTACTTGGTGAAATCTTGATTTCAAATCCATCTTAGTGAAGTTATTAGCATGTTGCAGTTGGTCCAACATATCATCTGTTGGATTAATGAGAGGGGGTGTGAATCAGTAATAGGGAAATTTAATTCTTTTTCACCATAAAATGCAAGTGTTATATCAATGTATCATTATCATCCAATAGTTGCAGAGTAAATAAACAATGAACAAATGAGCAATCACACACATACACAGTACATCAGTGTTTTACATGTGTTATCACTGAAATTTCGTCCGCACAGGGCGACAAGAACTCAACATCATCAACACAGAAAAACCATCATCCATGGCACAAGGATTAACTCCACAGCACATCAAAAGGGCCAAAACTATACAAAATTGGCTAAAAAGATTAA
>ML792791.1:230788-243335 GCA_009831015.1 Picea engelmannii | reverse complement strand
TCTCATTAGAGTGGAGAAGTGTTGAGTTCTTTCACTCATATTTTCACCTTTCATTTGTAAGGAAAGCATCTATTTGAGGGCCTCAAGAGCCTTCCATTGGATAAGGAAGGGACCCAAGTCCCCTTTCCCCTTTGTGTACCTCTAGATTTCACTAATCAGATCAGCCTATCTATTGGTGAACTTGTTCCATTGTCACTTGTATTTAGTTTTTTTTTTTTATGCTCATGTTGTTATTTATTTCTTGTTTAATTCTTGTTCATACCTTTACTATTTTCTTTCTAACCTTTTGCATTGCAGCTGTCATGACTAGAAGAGCCCAACTAGGCATGTAAGTGCTCACTTTTTGCTCACACATTGACGAAAAGAGCACCAACAACATGGAAATCCAAAGTGGGAGAAAACCACAGAATGTTTTTTCTTATATGTATTTAAGAATTACATTCATTGGAAGCACCAACTTCCTTTGTTTTCCAGCTACAACTGGAAGGAGGCTCCAACCCCCTAGTTTCTCAGGCTATAACCTGAGGGAAGCTCCAACTCCCCAATTCTCTGGCTACAACCAGAAAGAGGCTACAACCCCCTATGTTATCCGACTACAACTAGAAGGTGGCTACAACCACCTGTCCTTTCCTCGTCCAACTTCCCTAACGTATAAGTAGAATGATGGAACCACTTTCACACTATCACTGTGAGATATATTGTTGTAAACATGTACCAATCAACCTGCACCAAACAACCTGTACCAATAACCTGAACTGTGCATCAACCTGTAATCAACCTATACTATAAACAAGTGCATCAACCATGCACCAACATGTACATCAACTTGTCATCAACCTGTAATCAGCATTTACCATAAACAAGTGCATCAACCATGCACCAACCTGTACCTCAACCTGTACCATAAACGAGTGCATCAACCATGCACCAAATATGTACCAATCATGCATCAAATACACATTAACTGTGACTCATCAAGATGTACCAACATCATCAACTATACACCTCATGTATGTTCCAACTCATCAACTACTTGTCTCAACCATGTACCCAACATCTACTTGAACCATAAACCAAATACATATACCAATATAACCATCAAAATTTCTCTAGAAATACATCACACTATCCATAACCAAATACCATAAACCATTACATCAAACCATGTGCCACAACCTCACTATTATACAATCTCTATCTGTAGCATACTTCAACCAAAATCCCTCATCAATTTCATCATCCAAATCTGATTTGTAACTTTGTAATAGACCTGGTGTATATGATCACATACCTGAAAGCCTTCCTTAACTTTAACAACAAGAGACTAGAATTTTTTCAAACTTTACTTTAGTCTCACATGACTAATTTTGGATTAGTCAACAACCCTAACTTGCAATAATCATAACTATGTACCTATAATGAACAAAGATCTAAAAATTTTACAAAATGTTCTTCAACGTATTTTATGCAATTCCTCCAAATTTCACTACTTGGAACCTCTCAAAAAAGGAGTTATAGAAAAAATGTCATACCTTGTTGAATTCTGGATTATTCTAGAGAGTGAACTTGTAGAGCATTCCCCACATGGAATATTTGTTGTATGGATCTAAAAGTTGTACACAAAATACTAAATATTATACTCTAACCAACACATGTGGTCGTACTTAATTTGGATCTGTTATGAAGAAGTTATGACGTTTTTACCCAAAACACTTGTTTTAGACTAGTTTCAGGACTAGCCACAAACCCTATTTTCCATGGAGTGTAACTCCAAAAATACAATGACCCACAATTTTAAATTTGTACCCCAACTACTTGGATATGTTTCCTCAATGGCCTCCCAATTTCATGGTCTGAATCATTCTAGAAAAAAGTTATTGCAAAAATGGTGAGATGACCTGTAAATAACATACCTTAGAAAGCATCATCAAAAGAAGTTATCCTCCCTTGAATTTCATCCTTATTTACTTCACCTTCCCTCTAAAATTTAGTTTAGATATCCTTTGGTTACCTTAGTCACCTATAGGTATTCAATATTCTCAAGTGCGATTAAAATGAGAGAGCCTTGCCTCTTATTTATGTTTGGTATCTGTTATATTCTTTGCATGAGTAGTAGTGTATGTGTTGTGTTGGGCGTGCAGGGGGATTAAATGAGGGGCGTTAGGGCCCCCTTGGGGGTTGCAGGGGGTGAATCCCCCCACGCGGGGGTTAAGGGGAAGTGCCCCCGAAAAAAAATTTACCTCGAGAAACGTGTCACATATTTAGGTGGTTTTACGACACGTGGTTTTTTGTCGATGGTTTTCTATTTTCGGTTAAGGAATTAGGGTTGTTGACTAATCCGGGTCATTTGGTTAGGGTTTTGGATGCCACTGGACCCTATATGTATATTTTATTGTAAACAATGTATCATGATGAATGAATATAGAATATGTTGGTTTTCCCGGTTTGGGTTTCTAGGGGAAAAATCTCTATGTAATGTTTGTATTTGCCATTGTATATTTTATTTTCTTTTGCTGAAAATTTGTTTGCAGTAAATATTGTACAAGGTTAAAATATACATTTGTTATCATATCTTTGTTGGCTTTAGGGGGACGCCTTTGTGGTCAAGGGTTTGGTTCGGGACTGTGATAAGCCGTGTTACAGTGGGAGATCTATGGTATTGATTTTTCAAGTGAAAAGAAATGGAAAGCAATTTGAAGATGGAGATCGAGAAGTTTAATGGGAAAAGTTTTGAGTTGTGGAATATCGAGATGGAAGATCTGTTGGTGGATAGAGATCAGTGGATCATGGTAGATATAGGTACTGCACCTACAGGAACTTCAGCAGATGACTTGAAAAATTTGGATCGGAAGGCAAAGATCACAATCTGACTGTGTCTCTCCGATTCAGTATTACTGAATGTGTCAAAGGAAGCTACAGCCAAGGATTTATGGGAAAATTTGGGGAAGTTGTATCAGTCTAAGTCCCTAGTAAATAAACTATTCCTGAGAAATAAGTTGTATAACTTGAGGATGCGAGATGGAGACTCAGTGGCAGAGCATTTGAACGCCTTAAATACTGTGGTAAGTCAGTTAGTATATGTTGAGATTAAAATTTTAGATGAATATAAATGTATCAGTTTACTGTGTTCTTTACCAGACTCATGGGAGAGACTCGGGGAATAGTCTAGTTGTTTCCATAGGTAGTAATACAACTTCCTTGAAGTTTGATGAAGTAGCCTCATCCTTGTTTTCGGAGGAGATGAGATGGAAGAATATATCTAAGTTATCAAGTGGAAGATCTAAGTCTAAGGGTAGATCTAAATCTTCTGGAAAGTTTGTAAAGGTATGTTGGAGATGTGGAATAGAAAGGCACTACAAGAAGCAGTGTAGATCCAAAGTTGAAAATAAGGGATCTAAAGAATCTCCTTCTACAGAAGAAAATACCTCCAAGGAAGAAGGAGGGTATGTGTACTTGGCTTCTTCAAGTAAGCATGCATATCATGAGGAATGGTTGGTTGACTCAGGTGCATCCTTTCATATGACTCCCCACAGGGAGTGGTTCTGTGAATATGAAAGGTATGATGGAGGTAATGTTTTCTTAGGTGATGATTTGACAACCAGAATCATAGGACAAGGAAAATTCAAGTTGAAGCTCATTTATGGAAGGATTAGAACACTACCTGGTGTTCTTCACAACCCAAGTTTGGCCAGAAATTTGATTTTTGTAAGAAAAATAGACGATGCAGGGGTAAAAACAATATTTGAAAAGGAAACCTGCAAGACGGTTAGAGGAGTAATGGTGTTGTTGGAGGGATTTCGGTTTGTAAATCTGTATAAGCTACAAGGAAGCACTATTAGTGATGGGTGTAATAGTTCCATTGTTCTTGATATTGGATCTAAAGAAGAAATAACTTCTACAGCCTCTGGAGAAAAGGTTATGTTGTGGCATCAAAGACTGGGGCATATCGGAGAGAAGGGTTTTCGACTACTACACAGTAAATTTATGGTTGAAGGTATGTATAACTGCTCTCTAGATTTTGATTTATGTGAACATTGTCTATATGGGAAGAAGAATTGGGTAAGATTCCCCTCTCGTGCAACGAGGGAAGAAGGAATTTTATAGTTAGTTCACAGTGATGTTTTTGGACCTATGTTGATCCCGTCATTAGGAAAATCTGTGTACTATGTCTCATTTATAGATGAATTATCGAGGAATACTTGGATATTTTTCCTCAGGAAGAAATCTGAAGTCTTTGACAGGTTTAAAGAGTTTAATGCTCTTGTTGAGAATCAAACAGAGAAAATAATTAAGGTGTTGAGGATAGATAATGGCAGAGAGTTCTGCGGGAATGAATTTGAAGAATTATGTAAGAAGTGTGGTATAGAAAGGCAGAATCCTACTCCATATACACCTCAGCAAAATGGAGTTGCAGAAAGGATGAACAGGATGTTGATGGAAAAAGCAAGGTGCATGCTCATTGGTACTGGGTTAGGGAAAGAATTATGGGCAGAGGAAGTGGGTATTGCATGTTACCTAGTCAATAGATCACCTTCATCAGGGTTGGATGAAAATACTCCAGAAGAGTTATGGAATGGTAAGTAACCTTCTCTCACACATCTCAAGGTATTTGGTTTTGATGCATATGTTCATGTTCCAAAGGAAAACAAGATTAAGCTAGATAAGAATGTCGAAAAGTGTATCTTTATTGGATATAAAGATGGTCTCAAAGGTTATAAGCTTTGGAACATATTTGCCCTTGACCAAGTTTTGAGGATCCTTGGTCATGTTTGACCTATTTTGGGGACTTCTACAGGTTTTTGAAGGTGAAGTGAAAGTTGAAGCAGAGATCGCGGGATCTCAGCCCATTTTTAGGGATTTTTGGGTTTTGGGATTATGTAACGGGTATGGGGATGTCGGCCCATGGGTTTACCCATTTTTATGCCCTCTTTGTAATGTTTAAATAGAATTCTAGATGATGTAAGAGAAGAGGGGAAGAAGAGGTTTTTGGTGTTATGCTAAGTGCAAGTGATGATTGTAAATTCTTTGTGCATGTTGTGTGAGTTTTGCAAGGATAAGAGAAAGAGATTGTAAGAGACTACGAAGAGGCTATGTGTTGTAACTCAGGGAAGGAGGATCTAGCATAGTGCGCGTAGATCTCATGTCCTTTGCAGAGTAAGATATCATGTCTCTGTGCATGTAGAATATTGACAGAAAGAAACAAAGAAGAAGAGTTGGTGGAGGTAGCCCCAGGGTGGAGGTGAACCATATATTTCTCGTGTTGTGGTTTCTTTGTGCTTTATGGTTGTTCTCTTGTTTATGTGGTTAAATGCTTAGTGCATTGATATATGCTTAGAATATTCTAATATGATATCTTAGTGTTGAATAATGTGAATGAATGCTAGATCTAATCTATGTTGGTATGCTTAGTGCTTGAATCTATTGGACCTGTGTGAATACTATGTTGATCTATTATTAGGGTTTAGTTGCATTGTAGACTAAGACTGAATATTAATGAAATATAACTACTAAGTGATCTGTTAAGGTGTTACAATCACATATCTGTGTCCCAGCTAAGGTTGCAGATATCTGAGTCATGCAACCACCCCTGCCTCTACCTCGGGTGAGACTTCATTTGCTTTGCAGGTGTTGCCGAAAGGGCCAATAGTTAGGGTTTTTTTAGTGTGTTTTTGTAAGCGTTGAACCCTGGGTATACCCCTGTGCCAACAAATGGTTTCATTGCCAGGACCTTAAACTATGATTGTTGGGAACTATATAAAAGATAAATCTATGTGCGTAGATCTGTTGCCCTAGTGCACAGTATTCTACTTGACCTGTGAAGCCCTATGCCAAGAAGAAAATTCAAATCTGAAGAAAAGAGGTAAGACCTGAAATCTTTGTGCTCTGATAAAGGTAAGAACAATGAAAAGTTTTCATTGAAAAGGTAATATAAGTGGACATTTTTGTTTCAAAAGTATAGATCTAGGTATGTTTGATAAATTTTGTCATATCTTGGAAAGTAGGGCACAACTAGATGAAATAAAGTTTGATATGAGTAGATTTGACAAAAATAGTGAAAGATATGTTATTCCTATGCATAAAAATAATGTTTGGACTAACAAATGGATGCAGGATCCTACAAAGAATTTTTTGCAGGCTATCTACTATGATCCTAGTGTGCAGTAAAGGAAATATTGGGGATCATTTCAAAGAAAGAGAGGATTAACTCTTTGTTACAATTGCAGAAGACCGAGACATCTTACTAAGGAATGCCCTGGTAGAAGACTTAGTTGTATTTGTTGTAAAGTTATGGATCATGAAGTTTTAGAATTCCCTAGAATGATTGCTAAGCTTGACAGAATGAATATGAGACAAGAAAACCCTAAGGAAGTTCAAGAAACTAAGACCATGGCAAAACCCCGGAAAGAATCAGAGAATGTATTGCTACAAATGAAAGAAACCCTAAATGATCACATAAATATCAACTTATCAGAGATATTCCAAGAAAAAGAATGCATAGAAGCAAGAATAGAACACTTCGACATTGATTGTGCTCTGGATGAAGAAACACAGGTAAATATCATGACAGAAAGAACTTGGGAAACTTTAGGAAAGCCTGTTATGATTCCTTCATTGGGAGGAATAGGATTATTTAGAGGAAAGTTGATAACCCTGTGTGGAAGACTCACCCAGATATCTATGAGTGCTCAAGGAACCTCAACAAAGGAATATTTTGAGATTGTTAAATTTATTGAGAACATGCAAGATATCAAATATAATAAATACGCAGAACAGAAATAAAATGCTAGAAATGGCAGAATAACAGTAATATAACCAGCATAATCTCCACAATAACATAGAAATAATATGAGAACAACAACTGAAATAGCACTTTGATTCAGAAATCAATGTTCACAGGCCTCTTCGAGGGGGAAACCTCCAGTCGAGTAGCGCTCTGTTTCAATAATCTCCAAGCTAGGGTTTTCATACCCTCGACCCTTATTTATACTAAATATGTCTATTAAGAGAAGCATCTAGAGGAAGATCCTTCTAGAAGTGGAAGCTTCTATTAGGTCTTCTTACATCCACCTTATTCTATTTTATTGAAAGGCCTTATTAATATTGACCTTTATTACATATGAATACATTGATCTACCTATGTGCAGGTTAGGACCTTAACATGTCTGCCCCCTTAAAAACAGCCTTGTCCTCAAGGCTTGAGATGTGGAAACTGCTGCAGAATGGTAGCTAGTTCCCAAGTGGCATCTGTCGGAGTCATATCTTTCCACTGTACTAGCACTTCCTTGATGGTTCTATGATGTAGGAGACACTCACGCTGGTCCAAAACTACTTCTGGTTGTAGCCAAATGGATCCTTCTTCAGCTAACTCTGGAAGGTTGGTTTGAATTCAGAACCTGGTTCCAATCACCTTCTTCAAGCATGAAACATGAAAAACAGGATGTAGCTTCGATTGACTATGCAGAGCTAACTGATATGCGACTTGTCCCACACACTTGAGAACTGTGTAAGGACCATAAAATTTGGGCACTAGCTTCTGACAATGCTCGGCCTTGAGGGAATTTTTCTTATATGGTTGCAGTCGCAGAAACACATGATCCCCGTCTGCAAATTGATATTCAGAGTGACCTTGATCTTCTTGTTGCTTCATGTGATTATGTGCCATGACCAAGTTCTCTTTAAGGGTATGAAGAATATCCTCTCAGACTATAAGTGTTTGGTCAACCACCTGGACCTTCGAGGTACCAGGTAAGTATGAGAGAACTGAAGGTGACTTCTGTCCATATACCACTTCAAAAGGAGTCATGTGAGTGGTTGTATGGTATGTAGTGTTGTACCACCATTCAGCTAGGGGTAACCATTGAGCCCACTAGTGTTGTTTTTTAGAGGCAAAGAACCTCAGATATGTTTCTAAACACTTGTTGACAACTTCTGTTTGACCATCCGTCTGGGGAAGATAAACTGAGCTAAGATGCAATTGTGTGCCTTGTAGCTTAAATAGTTCTTGCCAAAAATTGCTTGTGAAATTTGGGTCACGATCAGAAACAATAGAGTGCGGCATGCCATGAAGCTTGAAGACCTGGTCCATGAAAATTTGAGCCACCATGGATGTAGTAAATGGGTGGTGAAGAGCGCAAAAATGAGCATACTTGGAAAGGTGATCCACCACCACCATTATGATTGATTTATTCCCCGATTTGGGTAAGCCTGTAATAAAGTCCATAGAGATATCCTTCCAAATAGTAGGGGGAATCGGAAGCGGTTGGAGGGTGCCCGGAGATTTGACTGTTTCTCCGTTGTTGTGTTGACACACCTCACATTCAGCGACAAACTTATGGATGTCCTGGTTCATACCATCCCAGAAAAAAGAACATTTGACCGTGTCATATGTTTCGGTGAACCCTGAGTGCCCCGCTGTGGGTGTAGCATGAAGCTCAGAAAGTACCGTGGATTTGAGCTTGTATTGTTTACTTAAATACAATAGGCCTTTGTATTGAAGCTTATCCTAGAGCCAAGAGTACCCTAGGGGAGTCAGAGCCTTGGTCTGCAATTTCTAGATCAGATGCGAACTTTTGGGATCTTGAAGCCATTCCTGGCGCACAGCTTGGAGCCAATCGGGTACAATGAAGGAAAGAGAAAAAAGGGATCCTTCTTGTAAATGATCTCATAATCATATCCAAAGAGCTTAGTCACCCATTTTTGTTTCTCCTGGGAGGAAATACGTTGTTCCATAAATTACTTGAGGCTTTGATGGTTGGTCTTAATTTGGAAGCGTTGCCCCAAGAGATAAGGACGCCACAGCTCAACGGCATGCAGAATCGCCAACATTTCCTTTTCATAAATGGGTTTGCCCAGATTCCTTTCAAACAGTTGCTTGTTGGTGAAGGCCAAAGGTCAACCCTCTTGCATAAGGACAGTGTCGATTCCTTTCCCTGAGGCATCACATTCCAACACAAAGGTCTTTGTGAAATCGGGAAGGGCCAGAACTGGACTGGTGCACATGGTCATCTTCAAGGTTTGAAAAGCTTGAGCAGTTGCTGGAGTCCAAGTGAAAGAGTTCTTTTTTAGGAGAGTCGTGAGAGGTGTTGAAATCTTTCCATAGTTCTTAACAAACTTACGATAATACCTTGTTAGGCCCAAAAATCCACGCAAGCTTTTGAGAGTCTTTGGGTGCGGCCAGTCTTGCATAGCTTCAATCTTTTTTGGGTCCACCCTGACGCCATCCTTTCCCACCAGGTAACCTAAGTATTCTACTTCTGAGGCACCAAAAGCACATTTAGACTGTTTCAGGAAAATTTGGTGCTAAGAGAGTAGGCGGAGAACTTGATCCACATGAGTAAGATGGTCTGTCTAGGTTTTGTTATAGATAAGGATATCATCAAAGAAAACTAAGACAAAATGACAGAGAAAAGGGTGGAAGACATGGTTCATGAGGCTCTGGAAGGTGGAGGGGGCGTTACAGAAGCCAAATGGCATGACCAAAAACTCATAGTGGCCCTCATGAGTGCAAAAGGTTGTCTTGGGAATGTTTACCTCTTTCATACGTATCTGGTGATAGCCCGAGCGAAGATCAAGTTTGGTAAAGAATTGGGCGCCACTCAATTCATCCAGGAGGTCATCAATGACAGGAATGGGAAATTTTTCTTTGATGGTCAGTTTGTTGAAAGCATGGAAGTCAGGACACATTCTCTAGGAACCTTCTTTCTTCAGTACCATGATGACCGAAGACGAGTAAGGGATCATACTAGGACGGATGATGCCTACAGTAAGGAGTTCCTAGACCATTTTCTCAATTTCATTTTTTTGTGCAAAGGGGTGGCGATATGGACGGATATTGGGGGGAAGGCTTCCTGGGACAAGGGGAATGGAATGATCATGAACACCACGGGAAGGAAGGAGTCCTTGGGGAGTGGAAAATATTGTTTGATGTTTAGAAAGGAGGGCTTGGAGGTCTTGGGGCACTGGGGTGTCTCTGTGGCTTGTATGGCATGGAGTTGGGCAATGACACCAGAATGACCTTTTTTGAGCAGTTTTTCCATGCGATGGGAACTGATGACCTCAGGTGAACCAGAAGTGATGCCTTGGAATTTATATTGGTGGCCTTCTTGGTCGAATTGCATGGTTAAGTTCTTAAAATCCATGAGAATGGGACCCAAATTCCTTAGCTAGTCTGCACCCAACACAATGTCGCAACCTCCCATATCAATGGAAAACATATGGGATTTTAGGTGGTAGTCATTGATTTGGAGATGCATATTTTCACAGCGCCCACCAAATTTCATAGAACCACCATTGGCAATCATGATTTGGAAATTGTTGACAGCATGGATGTAGCAATGGGTTTCTTGGGCAATGCGGTGATGAATAAAATTGTGGGTGTTGCCACTATCAACCAGAATGATGACCTTTCGGTGCTTGATGTAACTGATTAACTTGAGGGTTTTGGGGGGCAGAGAAGTTGGTGAGAGCATCGAGGGAAATGATCGGTTCCACTTCAGGAGGGTCGGAGGGAGGGTTTATGTCAGTGATTTCTGGTGACTCGGGCACAAGGGGAGTTTCAACATCCTCTTCTAGAATATCTTCAGAGATGGCCATAAAAATATTTTGTTCCTTACATTTGTGGCCCGGGAAATATTTGTCATCACAATTATAACAGAGGCCTTTGATTTGGCATTCAACCATTTCAGTCTTGGTCAATTTTTGGATATTTAATGGGGCGAAGGGAGTAGTAGGGTTTACTGGTTTAGAGCGAGAGATAAAGGAAGGCTTACGGTTTTCAGAGGAAACAATTTTTTGTGCTTCTTTACCTTTTTTAGTAGTCTCCACCCAACTTGCAGGTCGAGCCATGAGGACATGGGCCCGAATCGCCTCCTTGAGGCCACTGATAAAACACTCTTGAAAGAAAGCATCAGTCATGCCCTCTGTTTGAAAAGCCAGGCGCTCAAATGAAACTATGAAGTCCTCTATTGTTCCTGACTGTTTCAATTTTTTCAAACGGCCCAAATGGTTGGTGTCAGTGTCAAAGAGTTCATAAAGATCAGTCACAAATTGGGTCCAAGAAATATACCCTTGACGGGAAGTTTTTCTCCATTGCCACCATTGTTAGCATTCTTGAACTAGATGGAGAACACCATATCAGAGTTTGGCCAAGTCATCTGTAATGTTGTAGAGAGAGAAATAATGTTCCATTTGGGTGACCCAACCAGTGGGGTCTTGTTGGCAGCCAATTCATTTTTTTTAATTGCCCTAAAAAGCTGCCTACACCTATGTCTCTTAAACTTCAAATTTTTGTCGCATTTTGAAAACAGACGATATTTTCATTTTCAAGCGACATTTGCAAACTGATTTAGTTTTCATGACTGAAAGCGTGAAAACTCCTCCGTCGTTATTTGTACTGTCATGACTTTCTCATTGATATTCTGAAAAGCACTTACTTTGGTTTACTATTAAGTGGCTGGAATGACTTTCAAACTATGTCCATTCACCTACTTTTACTTTGATTGCGCAATTTGATTAATAAGACTATGAGCATATTGAGTTATGGGTTATATTCGATTTCATAAGGGTCATGGTTGATCTAGTTTTATGTGATATGATCCTTATTTTCATAAACTTTTGACTTATCGATTTCATAAAGTCCCTTGTTGCAATGTTTTATAAACTTGGATTATGTTACAAGCGCATGGACTAAAGGTGAGTTTAATGTCATGGCAATGTTTTACACTTGGCGCGTTGGTGAAACTTTTGGATTTCATGTTGGTTTGAACTATACACTTGGTGCATCAATATAACATATGGTTTTGGTTTTACATTTGATCAGTGGCATGTTGATATGGTTATTCATCGATTCGGGTTGGCCGATTCATATGGTTTAAACGATATTATGGTGGATGGAACAACACTGTACTGTGCCATTATTATCCTGCATGGCGGTGAACTAACCCACCACCTTCGCATGCGCATATTGATTTGCCTCCTCGTTTAGAACTTGCAGTTGTTAGCCCTATCGATTATGCTCCTGTGTGTTTGATCCAAACCCTACCATAATGCCCGCGCCATGGCTCTGTTCGTAAGGGCTGAGCCTAATGGAAACCAGACACTATTAATGTTTGATGGTGCTTACAACGACTTGGAAGAATTCGGATGGCTCTCGTTCATATGAAGGTTTGATGGCTTTAACCCTGGTGTGGCTCGGCAATTTGCGTTAACTTTCGATGGCCACCGATCCAAGGTTGGGGATGTGCAGCTGGATATTGATGAACAATTTCTTAGTTTGGCTACCAGTCTGCCTACTACTGGACAGAAGTGGTCAAAAAATTGCAAGATGGAAGATGTCCCATGGACGTTGCTCTTCCAAACACGAAAGGTTAATTCTTGTGACAAGGGTTTGCCCGCAAACATGCTGCAGCAACGCTGGCACGACTTGCTATTGGTAATCAAGCAATTCATCACCTGCGAGGGCAGGTATGGTTTCGTTTTCATGTATCACCTTCGGCTACTTATGGTGTTCATGGGTTTTGAACTTAACATGCCTCACTACTTGCATAGG
>ML792791.1:166285-179905 GCA_009831015.1 Picea engelmannii | reverse complement strand
AGTTTTTGTTTAATTCTTGTTAATAGTTTAGTTGTTTTCTTTCTAACCTTTTACATTACAGCTGTCATGACTAGCAGAGCCCAACTAGGCATGTAAGCACTCACTTTTTGCTCACACATCGACGAAAAGAGTGCAAACACTAGGGCTTCCTTTTCTTCTTTTCTTCGGATCTGGTCTTTTTTAGTCCAAATCTTTCCTAACAAAGTTGTAAATGGGGCACGATCCTCAATAAATTTAATAACTTTGAATTCTTCCTCTGTCGATGCTCCATGGGTACTCATAGCTATCTAGGTAATTCTTCCACATAGGGTTACCATTTTTCCTTTAAACAACCTTATTTTTCCTAGTGAAGGAACCATAGCAGGCCTTCCTAGGGTTTCCCAAGTTATTTATGTCATAATGTTCATCTGTGTTTCCTCATTCAGAGCACATTCAATGTCAAAGTCTCCTATTCTTACTTCGATTTTCTCCTTTTCTTTGAAGATCTTTGACAAACTGGCATCTTTATGTTCATTCAGGGTTTCTTTCATTTTTAGTAACATAATCTTTGATTCTTTCTGGGGTTCTTCTATAATATCAGTCTCCTGATCTCCTTCAGGGTTTTATTTCTCCATATTCAACTTTTCAAGTCTAGCGATCATTCAAGGGAAATCTAGTACTTCATGGCCCATAGCCTTACAACAGAGGCAACTAGGTTTTTTCCCAGGGCATTCCTTAGCAAGATGTCTTGGTCTTCTGCAACTATAACAAAGAGTTAATCCTCTCTTTCTCTTTAATGATCCCCAACTTTTTATGTACTGCGCGCTAGGATCATAATGGCTAGCCTACAAAAATTTATTTCTAGGATCCAGCATCCACTCGTTAGTCCAAACATTCTTTCTATGCATAGGTATAACATATCTTTCATTATTTATATCATATCTATTCATATCAAACGTTCTTTCATCTAACCATGCCCTAGTTTTCAAGCTAGGAAAAAATCTATCAAGCATACCTAAATTCATGCTTCAGAAACAAAAATTTCCACTTATTGAACACAAAGCTTCCAGATATAAAACCTTTCACTATTCTTACCTTTATCAGAGCACAAAGCTTACATATCTTACCTCTTTTCTTCAAATCTGTCTTATTTTCTTCAACATGAAGCTTTGTAGGCCGAGTAGAGTACTGCACATCAGAGTGATAGATCTATGCACAGAGTTTCCACAAGTTCAAGATGAATATTTGCACAAATATTCCTCTTCCTTAGTTCCCAGCAATCACAGTTTCAGGTCTCGACAACGGAACCATTTGTTGGCACAGGGGCAGACCCAGGGTTCAATGCTACAATAGTGCACCAACAAAACCCTAACTACTGGCCCTTTTAGAAACACCAGCGAAGCAGATGAAGTCTCATCTGAGGTAGAGGCAGGTGTGGTTGCAGGACTCAGCTGTCTGCAACCTTAGCTAGGATCTAGATCTATGATTACACACTTAACAAAGCACTTAGCATCAATAGTTAACCTAGAATTAACCCTTATCTCACTCCGCAGATAACACAGAGCATTGCAATATATACTTAGATCTAAGATGATTCAGCACTTAGTAGCATACAACAGGCCGGATCTAGTAGACCAAGCACTTAGCAACTTCGTACACATCAAATCTATCATCTATACACATCTAATAAGAAAAAAGCATAAGTAAATCTATCTAAACATGTCATAGCACTTAGAAAGAGAGGGAAAACACATGTAAGTAACAGCACAAAGCATGACACACAGATTTATGTAGATCACCCCCACCCTGGGGCTACTTCCACCAACTCTTCTTCTCTATTATTGTTGGTCAATCGGTTACAAGCACAGAGCCTCAAAACCTACTCCACGTAGAAAAGGAGATCTGCGCAGCTTGATAGATCCTCCTTCCCTGAGTAGCTCTAAGCACAAAACCTTCTTACAATCTGTGCACTCAACACTTACAAGACTTGCACTCATCTATGCAAGTATATCACTCAGATCAGCTCTTAGAACTAAGCCACTTCTTAAGTGTCCTCATAAAAAATGTCTCTTCTTACATAGCCTAGACTTCTACTTATACATTACAAAAAGGGGCCTAAACATGGGTAAACCCATGGGCCAATATCCTGGTCTCGTTACATTATCCCCCAAAACCCAAAAAGGACACAAAAAGGGGGTCTATCTTCCATGATCTCTGCTTCGCCTTGCGCTCCATCTTTGATAGGCTGTCGAAGTCCCAAAAATGTTCAAATATGACCAAGTGTTCCTCAAAACTTGGTCAAGTGCCAACACCCACTTCTAATTTCTCCATTAACTTTATTATTTAAATAATTTATTTTGTATTCACTTTTACTTATAGTACACTCATCACTTCACTTTATTATTTACCTTCTAAAATCTCTTAAGCCACTTTGACTACTTTGACCTTTTGGGGCTTCTAGATGACTCATGAGGGCTCTCCAACTTCACATGGCCATAACTCTCTAACCGTGAGGAGTTATGTGATGTTCCACATACCAATGGAAATGGAATGACATGTACTATCCATATAGAATATTCTTTCTTGCAAATATATCAAAAATCATACCATTATCCATCAAACAAACTTGGGTCCATTACCCAAACCTAGGTTCTCCAACTTCACATGGCCAAAAGCCTCTAACCGTGAGGAGTTATGTGGCGTTCCACATACCATCGGAAATGGAATGACATGTACTATCCATATAGAATATTATTTCCTTCAAATATATTAAAACTCATATTGTTATACATCAATCAAAATTGGGTCCATTACCCAAACCATTCTGCTACTAGAATTCTCTACCATATTTTCTCCAAGGGTTGACATCAATCTACAATATCACTCTCCAATGGTTGATATCAAAGACAACCAACAATCCATACCAACTTTCCATCAACCTAAGCCAATTTTCTGACAATCTCCCCCTTTGGCATTGATGGCAACACCAACATTGATGGAAACACTTAGTCATTATAACATTCATGCTTATACTCCTCATCAATGTTTCTATCTCTCCCCCTTTAACATCAATGGAAAAGGGTATCTCCCTTTGGGGATGCTCCCTCTAACTTAACTCTCCTTGGGGTTGCTCCCCCTTTCTACATGTATTTGATTTTTCTTTTTGTTTATAATCCTTTGATTACTCTCTCTCCCTTCATATGATTAATATCTCCCCCTTTGACAAAGGGTATCACTCTAAAGTCATATCGCTCATTCTTCCCTTATGACAATCATTCCCCTTGGAAACATGCTTCTATTCTCTCTCTCAAATCATTTACCTTTGCATCTGATAAATCTCTCCCCCTTTATCATCAATGGAAAAGGTATATTTCCATCCGGGGTTGCTCCCCCTAACAAAACTCTTCCTAAAACTAATCTCCCAACCTGAATTGTCCTATTTATGGTGCTTCCTCATGTACATCTAAGACATATAAGATAATCATTCAAAAACATTCATATTGGAGTATAAATTACTCCTAGTCTCTAGAGAACATACTAAAAGGCTTCCCGTGGAAGTGGTTTTGTAAAGATGTCTGCCACTTTTTCTTGTGTGCCCACATATTCTCTGATGTTCTTCTCTGCAACCTGTTCCTGTAGAAAGTGATACTTTGTTGGAATGTGTTTTTTCTTGGAGTGCATCACCGGGTTCTTTGAGATACTGATGGCACTTGTATTATCACAATAGATTGAAATGGGATCATCATACTCAACATGTATATCTGTTAGAGTTTGTTTCATCCATAGAACCTGTGTACAACATGTTGTTTCTGCAATATGTTCTTCCTCGGCTGTAGATAAGGATATTGATGATTGTTTCTTTCTTAACCATGATACTAAACACTCACCCAAGTATAACATTTCTCCATTGGTCCTTCGTATGTTATCAATACAACATGCCCAGTCTGCATATGTGTAGGAAATAAGTGATATATCATTTCCTTTTGGATACCGTAATCCAAACTCTTTTGTTCCTTTGAGATATCTGAAAATAATTTTCACTGCTAATATATGTGATTCCTTTGGTGCTGCTTAAAATTGTGCCACCTGTCCAACTGCCTCCATTACATCTGGTCTAGATGATGTCACATATATTAAGCTAACAATCATTGACCTATATTTCCTCTAGACTGTAGACTTTGAATCAACATCTTTTCTCAACTTGAAACTGGTTTGCATAGGAGTGGTAACTAGTTTGCAATATTCCATTCTCAACCTCTTTAGCATTTCTCTGATATACTTAGTTTGAGAAATAAAAATTCCTTGGTTTCTTTGACATATCTGAAGACCCAGAAAGAAGGATAGTTCTCCAAGTAATGAAATTTCAAATTCATTTTGCATATCCTTTGAAAATGTATGGTTGAACCTGTCATTAGTACTTCCAAAAACAATATCATCAACATAAATTTAAATTAATAAAATACTACCTTGAGTTACCTTGATTTAGAGGTTGTTGTCTGCGCTTCCTTTCCATAGTTCATAGGGAGTTTTTCCATTGTTGTTTCTGAGCATTACTATGTTTTGAATGTGAAATTTTGTATGCACTGCATGTGTTCAAAAAATATCTCTCAATTTGGAATCCATTAGCATTGTTCAAGCCATTTCATGTGTAATTATCATCCATTATGATAATGCTCCTTTGTCTCTGAACCACTCTGTGAACCAATCTATGAATCCATGCTCTCGTCCACTTTCATATATCTTTCCAAACCTGCTAAGTATTCTTATGAATCCATCTCTGTCCATACTGTCCACGACTCTACTTGCGAAATTGTCCATAATGTTGACCCATTTATCACTATATTATCATGAAGTCTTGATTAATATATCAAATTGTACTTCTACTAACTGACTGCTCTGGATTTGTCTTTTCAAACTCTACAAGTTGCTTGAAGGATGGTTCTTTGGTCTGTCACAGCTATCGCATAGACTCCCCCTGTCTAATATTCATATCACCTGGGAGTCTCTAAGTCGGATGGCTCAGAACAATTCATTCTCTAATGTGTATTCATCATCATCTGCATTGGTAAATTCATCATCTCTCTGAGATCTGACTTCTTTATTTCTATATGTGGATTCATCTTTCACTACAATGCCTGAAAGTAGAATATCTTGAACATGTTCCTTATTTATATGTCCTTTTCTTTCATTTATTTTCCAAACCTTTCTATATCTGACATATTTATTTTTCTCTGTAGAATTTTCTTCATCTTGTTTTATTGCCAATCTTACGATCTTTGGGACCTAGTCTTTGTTCACTTGTTCTTCATTTTTTCTTATCCACGCTTTCTTACATATGATAGCAGTGTTCTCTTTCATGGAAGTATCAATCATGCTTCTACAAACACTAGCTATGTTTCCATAGTTATGAAATTTGTAACATTCAATGTTATGTGGGTCCACATAGGCATTTCTTGCTTGAACATTTCTTTTATAATCCCTGCAATATGAAACCTTATGTCCAAAGTTATTCTAATAAAAAGAATGACCATAAAATAAATTTGCATACCTTGGAGTGAATGATCTTTGTTTTGGCGTGGTCCTTCTGAATTTTTTCCTTGACTAATCATGATCATGATTGAAGCTTCTTTGTGGCTTGAACATGGATGGTCTTCTTGAAGATGTATCTTCAATAGTTTTCTTAGATTATGGTTGATCATGACTCCTCCCTTTGAGTACTTATGCATAACTCTTTATATTTTCTTCATTCTTATTTTATAGCAACCTAGATTGCTTCTCTTCATTCTCTATAGTTGATGTGGATGTTTTTGTCTCTTCAACGTTCTTGTTGAGACTGACGATTTTACTTCTCAATGTGACAACTTCTTCTTCAAGCTTCTCAACCTCTTCTTCTTTCTTCATTATTTTAGACTCCATGACTTCTTCTGTTCTTTTTGCTTCTTCAAGCTGAATTTTTCATGTGATTATTTATTCTTCAAGTCCTTTCTCTTCTTGACCAAACTCTGCCTCAAGTTGGTTTATATCATTAGTTCTTTCCTTAAGATGGTCTATCAATATATTCTCTCTCATTTCTTCTTCTTCCTTCTGTGCTTCTATTTTGGATTCCAGATATTGCTTTTGATATTTAAGATTTTATTCGATCTTTTTGGTTTCTTTTAGATGAGTTCTTAAGTTCTTGATGACCTATTGGGATTCTTCAAAAACATGAACACTTTCCTTTTGTTTCACCAATTCTTTATTGAGTGACTTTTTTTCTTTTCTTAGTTCATCTAAAGAACTAATCAATTCTGCTTCATAATTGCCTTCCTTTTCAATTAGTTTTTTTGTCTCATTTCCTTCATGGCATTCTATTTCAAGATGCCCACATTTTTTACAATTAAAGCAAAACAAAATACCTCTAGTGATTATGTACTCTTCATCTTCTAAATCTTTTTGACATGGTGAACATAATTCTTCTTGATCTGTATTTGCATCTTCTTTGTCATTTTTTGAATCTATGATGAGTGAAGAATATATGTCATGTAACTTATCCCAAAGTTCTTTGGTTGATGAATATTTACCAACTTTTTCTCTTACCAGATTAGGTAATCCTTCCCAGATGAAATCTATTTCTATTTTTTTATTCTTCTTCCAGTCCTTCTTGGTTGTAGTCTTTTCCCTTTTTGAACTATCATATCATGTAACAACTGATATCCAAATATAATGTCCCTATGCCTATAAAAATACTTTCGTCCTTCTGCTCCACATCTCATACTTAAAACCATTCTGACCATTAAACATTGGTACTCCATTCTCAAAATAATCCATGATCTCTTTCTAGTGGTTAAACTATTTTCTGAAGGAACCGACTCTGATACCAATTGTTGGATTACTAAGAGGGGGGGTGAATCGGTAATAGAGAAATTTAATACTTGTTCACCATAAAATGCAAGTGTTATATCAATGTATCATTAACATACAATAGTTGCAGAGTAAATAAACAATGAACAAATGAGCAATCACATGCATACACAGTACATCAATGTTTTACGTGGAAACACAAAGAGGGAGAAAACCACAGAATAATTTTTCTTATATGTCTTTAAGAATTACATTCATTGGAAGCACCAAATTCCTTTGTTTTCCAGCTACAACTAGAAGGATGCTCCAACTCCCTAGTTTCTCAAGCTATAACCTGAGAGAAGCTCCAACTCCCCAATTCTTTGGCTACAACCAGAAGGAGAATACAACCCCCTATGTTCTCTGGCTACAACCGGATGGTGGCTACAACCACCTGTTATTGCCCCATCCAACCACCCTAACGTATAAATAGAATTATGGAACCACTTTCACACTATCACTGTGAGATATATTGTTGTAAACATGTACCAATCAACCTGCACCAAACAACATGTACCAATAGCCTAAACCATGTGTTAGCACAAACACCTACAATGACAAAAGTAACTCAAAGGCGATGTGAACTCTAGATGTCTTACCTATGTATAAGATATCTTAGCTCTTTTTTAATATAACATATGCACGAGATTTTCTAAGGTCTTTATGCATAATTTTGAAAGAAATGGAATGCTACCGGAATTTCTGGCAGCGTCAGGATAAACAATTTTTATAATAGAATTCTACCAGGATTTTTGGTAGTGTTGGGATAAACAGTTTTTATAACAGATTTCTACCAGAATTTTGGAAGCGACAACGTTGAAGCTATTTTGACAGTTGTTAATGGACCTTTTTGAGATGGTTAAAACATGATTGGACCTCCTAAATTTATGGGCACGTGGAAGGCAGTTAGTTGATGGGTTTGGGTGATTGGTGATTAGTTGATGAAGAAACAAGTGTTTCTAAAAGGATGGTTCATAGAAACAATATCTCATCCCAAGATTCGGTGTACCTCAAGCACACGCAACATCTTCAGCATGGTCAGTTTTCTCCTTCTACTCAACATATGTCTAGTTAGTTAGGTATTTGAGGAAGCATATCTTTAGTTATGCATATGTTTTTTCCTAGGATGTAACTAAATGATTAATGATGTAATTAAGGTGTTACATTTCTTTTTGAGATGGCATTGGGGCCTCTCCCTATATATTTTTCTCTTGAAAAAAATTGTAAGTGTTGGTTGGTTCGACCAAAATCTTGATATCAATAAAATACTCAGTATCTCTTTATGTAGAATGATCTTGTGATTCTGGAAATGTTTAATGCATGGTATGTTTCTTATTTTTTTATTTTTCTATTTATCCATTTTCATTAACTAGATTTTAGCAATGAGAAACCTTTGGAGGATCCAAATGGTTGTTATGTATTTTCTGATTTTATCTACATCATTCTCTAGCATATTCGGTAGCATGTGAGTGAAAGTTCATGACTGAGGCATCAAATAATTTATGCATGTTTTTCAGTTTATGTTCTATAGTCTGTATCTAAAACAGAGCTTTAGATGTAGGTTAATTCTTGGTTGTAAGAGTTTCTTAGGATGTTTTAAACTTATTAGGCTAACTATCAGCTTCTTTGTTACACTTTCTACTTCCTAATATTACAATCTAATCCATGCAACTCATTCCCTACCGCAATTTTCCAAATATGTAAGGTTCTATCTGAGTTAAAATCATTTTCAAGCGTTTTAAGAGGCCATTCCACCTTTCAAAATTTTCCACTTATCAAAACCTATTTGAAGTGAATCATGATGTGTAAGGCTTACCCCTTTGCAGTCAAGGGGTGACTCCTTGAATTAACACCATGCATCAACCTATACCTCAACCTGTAATCATCTTGTACCATAAACAAGTGAATCAACCATGCACCAACTTGTACCTCAACCTGTAATCAACCTGTAATCAGCTTGTACCATAAACAAGTGAAACAACCATGCACCAACCTGTACCTTAACCTGTACCATCAACGAGTGCATCAACCATGCACCAAATATGTATCAATCATGCATCAAATACACATTAACTATGACTCATCAAGATGTACCAACATCATCAACTATACACCTCATATATGTTCCAACTCATCAACTACTTGTCTCAACCATGTACCTCAAGCATATACCAATATAAACATCAAAAGTTCTCTAGCAATACATCACACTATCCATAACCAAATACCATAAACCATTACATTAAACCATATGCCACAACTTCACTGTTATACAACCTCTATCTGTAACACACTTCAACCAAAATACCTCATCAATTTCATCATCCAAATCTGATTTGTAACTCTGTAATAGACTTGGTGTATATGATCACATACATGAAAACCTTTATTAACTTTAACAACAAGAGACTATAATTTTATCAAACTTTACTTTAGTCTCACATGACTAATTTTGGATTAGTCAACAACCCTAACTTGCAACAATCATAATTGTGTACCTTTAATGAATAAAGATCTGAAAATGGTACACAATGTTCTTTAGTGTATTTTATGCAAATCCTCCAGATTTACTACTTGGAACCTCTCAGAAAAGGCATTATAGAAAAAAATGCCATACCTTGTTGAATTATGGCTTATTCTAGAGAGAGAACTTGTAGAGTGTGCCCCGCATGGAATATTTGTTGTATGGATCTGAAAATTGTACACAAAATACTAGAGATTATACTCTAACCAAAACATTTGGTTGTACTGAATTTGAATATATTATGAAGAAGTTATGACATTTTTACCTGAAACACTTGTTTTATACTAGTTTTAGGACTAGCCACAAACCCTATTTTCCACGGAGTGTAACTCCAAAAATACAACGACTCACAAGCTTAAATTTTCACCCCAACTACTTGGATATGTTTCCTCAATGGCCTCCCAATTTCATGGTCTAAATCATTCTAGAAAAAAATTTATTGTGAAAATGGTGAAATGACTTGTAAATAACATACCTTAGAAAGAATCATCAAAAGAATTTATCCTCCCTTGAATTTCCTTAGATATCCTTTGGTTACATCGGTCACCTATAGGTATTCAATATTCTCAAGTGTGATTAAAATGAGAGAGTTGTGCCTCTTATTTATACTTTCATATATCTTCCTCAAGGGGTTACCTTTTAACCATCTTAACCCACTTTCCTTATTCCAGGGTTAACCCACTTCTAATTTATCCATTAAATTTATTATTTAAATAATTTATTTTGTATTCACTTTGAATTATAGTACACTCATCACTTCACTTTATTATTTACCTTATAAAATCTCTTAAACCACTTTGACTACTTTGACCTTTTGGAGCTTCTAGATGACTCATGAGGGTTCTCCAACTTCACATGGCCATAACTATCTAACCGTGAGGAGTTATGTGATGTTCCACATACCAATGGAAATGGAATGACATGTACTATCCATATAGAATAGTATTTCCTGCAAATATATCAAAACTCATACCATTTTCCATCAAACAAACATGGCTTCATTACCCAAACTTGGGTTCTCCATCTTCACATGGCCATAACTCTCTAATTGTGAGGAGTTATGTGACGTTCCACATACCACCAGAAATGGAATGACGTGTAATATCCATATAGAATAGTATTACCTTAAAATACATTAAAACTCATATTGTTATGAATCAAACAAACTTGGTTCCATTACCCAAACCTTTGTTCTACTAGAATTTGCTACCAGACTTTCTCCAAGTGTTGACATCAATCACTAAGGGTTGACATCAATCTACAATATCACTCTCCAATGGTTGACATCAATGAAAACCAACAATCCATACCAATTGTACATCAACCTAAGTGTTTTCCCTTGACCAAGTTTTGAGGATCCTTGGTCATGTTTGACCTATTTTGGGACTTCGACAAGCTATCGAAGGAGGAGCGCAAGTCGAAGTAGAGATCGTGGGATCTCGGCCCCTTGTTTAGGGATTTTTGGGTTTTGGGATTATGTAACAGGTGTGTGGATGTTGGCCCATGGGTTTACCCATGTTTAGGCCCTTTTGTAATGTATAAATATAATTCTAGGCGATGTAAGAAAGGAGAGAAGCTAAGTACCTAGACAAAGTGTTGAGTGAAAATTGTATATGCTTTGTGCATGTTATGTTGAGAAATTGCAGAGCTAAGTGAAACTAACTGTAAGAGATTGTGTAAAGTCTTTGTGTTGTAATATAGTTTGGGGAAGGTGGATCTAAGGAAGTGAGCACAGATCTCATGTCCTATGTGGAGTAGGATCTTGTGGCTTTGTGCATGTAGAAGATTAATAGAAGACAATAAAAGAGAAGAAGAGTTGGTGGATGTAGCCCCAGGCTGGGGGTGAACCACGTATATCCTGTGTTATGGTTGCTTGTGCATTATGGTTGTCTCATTGTCCATATGATTAATTCTTAGTGCACTGATGTATGCTTAGATGAATTTGATATGATAATCTTAGTGCTGAATAATATGAATGAATGTTAGATCTAACCTATGTGAATGTACTTAGTGCTTGAATATACTAGATCTGGGTGAATATTACGATGATCTATTGTTAAGGTTTACCTGCGTTGTAAATTAAGGTTGAATACTAATGATATATAACTGCTAAGTTCTATGTTAAGGTGTTACAATCACATATCTGTGTCCTAGCTAGGGTTGTAGACATATGAGTCATGCAACCACCCCTGCCTCTACCTCGGGTGAGACTGCATTTGCTTTGCAGGTGTTGCCGAAAGGGCCAGTAGTTAGGGTTTTGTTGGTGCATTGTTGAAGCATTGAACCCTGGGTCTTCCCCTATGCCAACAAATAGTTTTGTTGTCGGGACATGAAACTGTGACTGTTGGGAACTAAAGAAAAGAGAAAGCTATGTGCATAGATCTGTTGTCCTAGTGCATAGTATTCTACTTTACTTGTGAAGCTATGTGATAAGAATAGAAGTCATATCTAAAGAAAAGAGGTAAGATATTGAAACTCTATGCTCTGATAAAGGTAAGAACAATGAAAAGTTTTGATTCAAAAGGTAAGATAAGTGGAATTTTTTTTTTCGAAAGTATGAATCTAGGTATGTTTGATAAAAAAAATTCCTAGCCTGAAAACTAGGGCACAGCTAGAAGCAAGAAGATTTGATATAAGTAGATCTGATAGAAATGATTAAAGATATGTCATTATGTTGGAAAATGTTTAACAGGTAGTGTATGCTTGTCATTGATGGAAAGTACAACAGTGAAGATGGCATGAGTATAGGGAGAATGTAACAGACGGGCATCCGAAGCAGTTTGGGAAGACACTGCAGGAAGAATGTAACAGACGGGCATCAGAAGCAGTTTGGGAAGACACTGCAGAGGATGGTTGGCATGCTTTATAGGAAGTATGCACTTGTCATTGATGGCAGGATCAGAGTGTGCATCGATGGAAAAACAAGAACAACGTAAGCTTAGGAGGAATTAGCGCAGAGTCGAATGCAGTGCGTAGGTGTGCACCAGGGATGAGGTTAACTCATGGCTAAAGCTCAAGGGAGATAGCGTACTTAGGATCACAGGTGGATCAAAGGTCGAGGCCTTTGACACTTAGAAATTATTCCAAGTAAGGAGGATGCGTAATCTTGGAGGATAAGCGTCAGTGATCATTGGATCCCATCCTGAATTCTCGATGACCGTCAGATCTCAATGTAGACAAGAGGAGCGCGTAGATATGGAGGATAGATCTCGGGCATTAGATCCGAGCGCAGGGTCCGACCACCGTTGGATCAAGGAGAACCTGCACGTTCTTTAAAGTGCAAGGAGTAGAGGGCTCACAAAATCCCGAAAGAAGGAGGACCGTCCATCTACAGGCAGGACACGTGGGGATAGATCGTCAGGTCGCTGACTGGAGAGTCAAAGGAATGATGTTCCCTAACCTCTCAAAATCGCGATATCTGAAATCGCGATTTAATCTTAGCCGTCAGATTAAGGTTGAATCTGGACTGTTGATTCCAGTCCATGTCGGAGTTTCGAGGATCGAGAGTTGGACATGTCAAGTAATATCATCCACAGAAATCCCGATTTCACGATATGAAAAATCGCGACTTAATCGCAGTCGTTGAACCAAGATCAGATCTGGACCATTGATCCAACTCCATATCAGAGTTTTGCGAATCGTGACATGGAGAGGGAAAAGAAACAATGCAACAAGAATTGTGAAATTGTGATTTAATCGCAGCCATTGAATCAAGGTCTGATCTAGACCGTCGATCTCAGTCCATTTCAGAGTTTCGCGGATCGAGAGTTGAAGATGTCAAAGAACAATAACCACAGGAATCCCGAAATTGAGATATGCGATATTGCAATTTAATCACAGCCATCAGATCAATATGTGATCTGGACCATTGATACGACTCCATTACGGAGTTTCGTGGATCGGGACTTTGAAGTGAAAAAAACACTGAACGTCAAGAGTGTCGAAATCACGATGTGTGAAATCTTGACTGAATCTGAACCATCAGATCAAGATGTGATCTGGACCGTCGATCCGACTCATGTCAGTATACCACGTCAGCTAGGAACACGTGGCACAACCAGGTAATGACAAGTGTTAGACTGATTCAACATTTCAGGCACATGTAAGTCACGAATCGGAGTGACACATGGCAGTATTCAACACGTGTCAATCCACGTGTGACGTCAGAAGATATACACCACTTCGAAGTTTCAGAAATCGGGAGATGGACATATCTCGAAGGACGAGGAGGGGCTAAA
>ML792791.1:118172-160794 GCA_009831015.1 Picea engelmannii | reverse complement strand
ACTTAGTATGCAAGTTGAAGAAATATTTATATGGTTTAAAACAAGCCCCTCGAGCCTGGTATCACAGACTGGATACGTATCTCAAAGACAAAGGGTTCAAGAGAGGAACAACTGACAACAATCTGTATATTAAGACAGAGGATTATGATTTGATCATCGTATTGGTCTATGTAGATGAGATCATCTTTGGATGTAATAAGGATTCACTGGTACAATGATTTGCTTCTTCCATGGAGTCTGAATTTGAAATGTCTATGATAGGAGAACTGTCCTTTTTCCTTGGTCTGCAAATTACTTAGAGGCCCGAAGGGCTGTTCATTTCTCAAGAAAAATATCTAAGAGAAATGTTGAAAAGGTTTCAAATGGAAGATTCTAAACCTGTGGGTACACCTATGGTAACTGGATGTAAATTAAGCAAGGATGATGATTCACCTGATGTTGATCAAAGCTCATATCGATCAATGATAGGAAGCCTGTTGTACATCATAGCATCTCGCCCAGACATAATGCATGTTGTAGGAATGGTAGGAAGATATTAGGCTGCACCTAAACAGAGTCATTTGCAAGCTGCCAAAAGGATATTCAGGTACTTAAAAGAAACAATGACTTATGGTCTGTGGTATCCCATAAATCAAAGTCTTCAGTTGACTTCTTATTCAGATGCAGATTGGGAAAACTGTGTTGATGAGAGAAAAAGCACCAATGGAGGAGCATTCTTCTTGGGTGACTCCTTAGTAGCCTGGCTTAGTAAAAATCAAGGTTCCATTTCTTTATCAACCACAGAGGCAGAGTACATTGTTGTTGCTACTTGTTGCACACAGGTATTATGGATGATTCAGACACTTTCATACTTAGAGGTAAAATACACTGCATCGATCCCAATTCATTGTGATAACACTAATGCCATTAGTGTGTCTAAAAATCATGTCTTCCACTCCAAGAAAAAACATATTCCCATAAAATATCATTTTCTGAGAGAGGAGGTCACCAATCAGATTGTTCAGGTCCATTACATTCCCACTACAAAAAAAATTGCAGACATCTTTACTAAACCCCTAGCCAAGACACAGATTGAATATCTCAGACAGAAGTTGTGTATTGGTTGAATATATAATGCCTCCTAAAATTACTGCAATAGATCAAGGGGAGCATGTCTCCTCTTTGACATTGATGTCAAAGGGGGAGAAAAGAATTTGGGTGCCTCAGTTGCCATCAATGCCAAAGGGGGAGATTGTTGGAAAATGTTTAACAGGTAGTGTATGCTTGTCATTGATGGAAAGTACAACTGTGAAGATGGCATGAGTATAGGGAGAATGTAACAGACGGGCATCAGAAGAAATTTGGGAAGACACTGTAGGAAGAATGTAACAGACGGGCATCAGAAGCAGTTTGGGAAGACACTATAGAGGATGGTTGGCATGCTTTATAGGAAGTATGCGCTTGTCATTGATGGCAGGATCAGAGTGTGCATCGATGGAAAAACAGGAACAACGTAAGCTTAGGAGGAATTAGCGCAGAGTCGAATGCATTGCGTAGGTGTGCACAAGGGATGAGGATAACTCATGGCTAAAGCTCAAGGGAGATAGCGTACTTAGGATCATAGGCAGATCAAAGATCGAGGCCTTTGACACTTAGAAATTCTTCCAAGTAAGGAGGATGTGTAAGCTTGGAGGAGAAGCGTCATTGATCGTTGGATCCCATCCCGAATTCCCGATGACTGTCAGATCTCAATGTAGACAAGAGGAGCGCGCAGATATGGAGGATAGATCTCGGGCATTAGATCCGAGCGCAGGGTCTGACCACCATTGGATCCAGGAGAACCTGCACTCACAAAAATCCTGAAAGAAGGAGGATTTTCCATCTACAGGCAGGAAACGTGGGGATAGATCGTCAGGTCGCTGACTAGAGAGTCAAAGGAACGATGTTCCCTAACCTCTCGAAATCGCGATATCTGAAATCGTGATTTAATCTCAGTCGTTAGATTAAGGTTGAATCTGGATTTTTGATTCCAGTCCATGTCAGAGTTTCAGGGATCGAGAGTTGGAGATGTCAAGTAATATCATCCACAAAAATCTCGATTTTGCGATATGCAAAATCGCGACTTAATTACAGTCGTTGAACCAAGATCAGATCTAGACCATTGATCCAACTCCATATCAGAGTTTCGTGAATCGCGACATGGAGAGGGAAAAGAAACAATGAAACAAGAATTGAGAAATCGTGATTTAATCGCAGCCATTGAATCAAGGTCTGATCTGGACAGTCGATCTCTATCCATTTCGGAGTTTCGCAGATCGAGAGTTGAAGATGTCAAAGAACAATAACCACAGGAATCCCGAAATCACGATATGAGATATTGTGATTTAATCGAAGCCGTTAGATCAAGATGTGATCTGGACCATTGATACGAATCCATTATGGAGTTTCATGGATCATGACTTTGAAGTGACAAAAACATTGAACGTCAAGAGTGTCGAAATCGCGATGTGTGAAATCCCAACTGAATCTGAACCGTCAGATCAAGATGTGATTTGGACCGTCGATCCGACTCATGTCAGCATACCACGTCAGCTAGGAACATGTGGCACAACCAAGTAATGACAAGTGTCAGACTGATTCAACATTTCAGGCACATGTAAGTCACGAATCAGAGTGACACGTGGCAGTATTCAACACGTGTCAATCCACGTGTGACGTCAGCAAATATACACCACTTCGGAGTTTCAGAAATTAGGAGATGGACAGATTTTGGAGGATGAGGAGGGGCTAAAGGGAACGAGCCTTATCGCATGGTCAGGTGGAGAATGATACAAAAGGTGACACGACGGGAGTGGGGTCCTTCGTCAATACCCCACCATTCCGGACCCCCCCCACCCCGTATTAAAGGCAGAAATGCAAGGGGGGTCTGGAATCGCTTGAGCGTCATTGATCTAGGCACTCTAATCCTGGCTGCTCGAGAGATGCGCACCCAATTTCGGACCCCCCCCCCTCCGCTTAAAGGTAGAATGGCAGGGGGGCTCCAGAATCCAATCCCAACCGTAGATCTGGGAGCACAGATTCTGGCTGTCTAGATTTTCTTGCTGCATATCCAAAAGGTGCATTTGTGCCCCAAACTTAGGAAGGCATAAGCTCGACTGCACCAAAGAAGACAAGGAGTCTCAACTGCCAGAGAGGTTGAGAAATCTCAGCAGAACACCCAGTGATGTTGGACGCATGGTGGAAAACGACTAGAGAAGCTGAAGATTCACGATGATGATCAGACAGGCACTCAAGTTACAGAGGAATTTGGCACGGAGTGTGCATGCAGAGGCATTGCAAATATTGCATGAACAAGGAGCACATGTACTATAATAATGATGAACAAATAAGAGATGGGAGTTGTGGTCATGGTGGAGGATTGAAGTGTGAGCAAGGAGGCAGAGCGCAGGAGTAGACATGCATGGTAGAGGAAGGTTGCATCAAAGGGATATGGTGCAGAGAGTATAAAAGGTAGAAGAACAGAAAGTGCAAGTGGCGTGCAGAAGACACTGATGCAGACAGGGCAAAGCAGCGTAACAGAACAACAACAGGGCTGGTAAGCCATTGAATTATTTTATATCGCTGTAGAGTTTCAGTAACAAAGAATTTATTAATCAGGGTGGTTGGGAGGTTCTATGGAGGACTAGTGTCCTCAAAGGTTCAAGTGGGTGCTTGAACACAGGGAGTTGGTGCTTCCTTCTAGTTGGTGCTAGAGAAACCAGGGAGTTGGTGCTTCCTTCTAGTTGGTACTAGAGAAACCAGGGGGTTGGTGCTTCCTTCTAGTGGGTCCTAGAGAAAACAGAGAGTTGGTGCTTTCAGCAAGTTGCAGCTTGCAAAAACAGAGGTTGTAGCCTCACAATGAGTTGGTTCTCATATGTATGATAATGTAAAGAATGTAGATAATACTTATCATATAAAGAAAACGAGGTTTTTACCCTATATGGGTTTCCTCGGGAACTATCTGTCTCTATCTTTCTCATATATGTGACTGATGTTGAATGTGTCTTTGTTTATTTCACTTCATTATTGTGATCATCATTGAGTGTCTTGTAAAGATGTTAAAAGAAGCATAATTTTTTAAGCACGGTAACAACTGATTCACCCCCCCCCCTCTCAGTTGTCCAACACATTCCTATGCATAGAAAGAATGTTTGGACTAACAAATGGATGCAGGATCCTAGAAAGAATTTTTTGCAGGTTAGCTACTATGATCCTAGCACGCAGTATAGGAAAGGTTGGCGATCATTTAAAAAAAAAGAGGATTAATTATTTGTTACCGTTGCATAAGACTGGGACATCTTTCTAAGGAATTCCCTGATAGAAGACCTAGTTGTCTTTGTTGTAAAGCTATGGACCATGAAGTTTTGTATTTCCCTAGAATGATTGCTAAGGTTGAACGAATTAATGTGAGACAAGAAAACTCTGAGGAAGATCAAGCAACTAATACCATGGCAGAACCCCAGAAAGAATCAGAGAATGCATTGCTACAAATGAAAGAAACCCTAAATTATCATAGAAATGTCAACTTATCAGAGATCTTCAAGGGAAAAAAGTGCATAGAAACAAGAATAGGAGACTTTGACATTGACTTTGTTCTGGATGATGAAACACGGGTGAATATCATCACAGAAAGAACCTGGGAAATTTTAGGAAAGCCTGCTATGATTCCTTCATTGGGAGGAATAGAATTATTTTGTAAGGTAGTTAGAGAGGTAGTTGCGGGGGGGGCAGAGGGCCCATAGTGATAATATTAGAGGTCATTCAATGTAAGGTGGAATAGGTCCACTATATTATTAAATAAGGCCCACTATGGTAGTTAGATATAATAAATGGGTAATTAGATATAATAAATGTAAGAGGACTTCTTAGAAGGTTCTACTTCTAGAAGATTCCTCCTCTAGAATGTTCTTAGGTGATGGTAGCACTATATAAAGAGGTTCAAGCAATGTAATAAGACATGAATATAAATATTGTATTTGGAGTGGTAGCTCAATAGGAGGATGCCCCCTCGAAGGGGCAAGTGAACAGGAGAGGATCTCTTCCACAATAGGATCCATTGTACGGTGTTGCCCTACCTCAAGGGTTTGATAGTAATAAAGGAGATTTTGCATATTGTTCTTGTATATCTGTTGTGTTGTTTTTGTATTCAGTATTTGTGGTGATTATATTTGTAGATATATTTAGGTTCTTAAAAATTGGTATCAGAGCACTTTCCTTGGCAGACATTGTGGGCAAATATTTTTATTTTTGCAGATTTTTATTTTCGGAGAAGAAAAAAGAGGGTCGCAACATTCCAGAAGTTTTCGGTATGTTTATGTGATAAATTTGTAGAAACATGTTGTAGATATGATTTTCTCTCAAAAAAATACCCAAGTTAAAAAAACATCGCCCGAAATGGAGTCCGAGAAGTCAAGATATTGAAGTTTTAAAATTTGCAATTTTTCAGGGTTTTTTTCGTGGACGGCGGCGCGATTTTTTTTATTTCTGTAGCATATGGAGGCCAAATTTTCCCAAAAAAATTAAATATCTGAGTTCCTCTCACAATTTCACCCAATTTCAAAAAACAAATGAGCCGAAACGGAGTCCGGGAAGTGAAGTTATGAGCATTTTAAGTTCAGCGGTTTTTTAGGGTTTTCCATAAACAACCGCAATTTTCTGCCGTAACTTATTGTTCTATTTTTTTGGTTTTTTAATGATGGATGTGGGACCGAAGAGTTCATAGGGTGCTCAGATGGCTATTTCCTCTCAAACCCTCAAGGGAATTCTTAAAGCATTCAAATCCAAATTGTATGACACATTGGATGCTAGATTGCATGACCTTGCAAATGGCCTCAATGATAGTTTTCGTAGTATTTGAGATTCATTAGATAACATGCAACAGATATTTCTTATGGAAGACATCAGGGATGAATATAATCAATAAATATATGTTTGGTGTGATTTTGAGGCCGATTGTGATGATTGGTATATGGATAGTTGTCATTTCTGGGATGACAACCACTTTCATATTTTATTTGATGACTCTAATCCACCTTTTGTAGAGAGCATCAATATGACAAATCGAGAGTCAATGATTATTACTAGTGTCCATCTTGCATATTCTACAGTGGTATTATTCCTTCCAGATTATGTTACGACCCTTTTCCACTATGTGGATGGATATTCTTATTTGGATCCACATGACAGGTGTCAGTCTTTGGAGCATCATTTTGAGTTGGTTATTGGGTTCCAAAATCTTCCACAGGGAGTTCACATGAGCACTTGGACATGGGACCCGGGCTTACAAATATCATGGATGATTTTAGGGGCTAAATTTCCCTCATGGGCTAATTTTCCATGGTTTTTCCAAAAATGAGATTCGCTATTTTAAAAATGATTCGCCCAAATTCTATAGGATAAAATTATTTTACCTTAAAAATCGCCAAACTTTTATAAAAACTGTATAAAATCCTTAGAAATTTGAATATTTTTACAAAAATATCTCCAAACATTTATAGTTGGCATATGAAGGATAAGTAAGATTCGCTAAGGTTTCTACATTTTAAAATAAATTTCCATCCTTAAAATCATCCCTACTTACAATGGTGGTTGGATTACTTCCTCATGGTGGCTTTCCTTTCTACATGGGACCTTGGTTCCCCAGTTTTCTTCAGCATTATGGTCCACAATTATCCATGGGACCTTGGTATATGGTTGTACATCAAGCATTGAGGACAATGCTTTCATAAGGGGGATGGAATGTAAGGTAGCTAGAGAGATAGTGGNTGTAAGAGGACTTCTTAGAAGGTTCTACTTCTAGAAGATTCCTCCTTTGTAATGTTCTTAGGTGATGGTAGCACTATATAAAGGGGTTCAAGCAATGTAATGAGACATGAAGAGAAATATTGTATTTGGAGTAGTAGCTCAATAGGAGGATGCCCCCTCGAAGAGGCAAGTGAACAGAAGAGGATCCCTTCCATAATAGAATCCATTGTACGGTGTTGCCCTACCTCAAGGGTTTGATAGTAATAAAAGAGATTTTGCATATTGTTCTTGTATATCTGTTGTGGTGCTTTTGTATTCATTATTTGTGGTGATTATATTTGTAGATCTATTCAGGTTCTTAACATATTTAGAGGAAAGTTGATAACCCTATGTGGAAGACTCACCCAGATATCTATGAGTTCTCATGGAACTTCGACAGAGGAAGATTTTGAGGTTGTTAAATTTATTGAGCACAACGCTCCATTCGTTATGTTACTAGGAAAAACCTGGATTGAGAAGGATCGGGCCAGAAGAAAAGAAGAGGAAGTCTTAGAATAGAAGAAGCAAGAATTAAAATATTTCATGGCTAGGATAATAGCGCACTTGATTGAAGAACAAGAGAATAGATCGAAGTTGTTTAGAACTAGAAACTTGGATATCGAAGTTGAAAGAACACAAGAAGAATCACGGAAGAGTGGAGCACCTACACCAGACAGAAAAGAAGTATTTCCCTTGAACCCTATGAAATAATCTCAACGGCGTGAAGTTACTATGCCAAAAGGAGATAAGAATCAGATGGAAAGAGGAATACCAAGACGAAGATCACAAGGAAGAAGGCTAGAAAGCTCAATAAGAAGAGAGAAAAGATAGAAAAGTTGCAGAAGGTTCTAGAGGGGACTTCGCAGAAGGAAGGTTTGAAAAACTAGAACTTCGTCAGGATATCAGAACAGCACAACATGGAACTTCACCATGGTGAATCAATATAACCGTTGGAGGCATTATGACCGTTAGACCATCGCTCTCAAACGGTTAGAATAATAGTTATGACCATAAATCTCACCATCAGACCATTGGGACCACGTCGCAATGGAAAGAACTACATTGATGGAGGCCTCTTGTCCATTGGAGAGATATGTTACATCGTTGTCTACTTATTGCATTGACTATTGCACCTAAAACACTTTTGTGAATTGTATCCAAGCCAACTCATTGCTATCGCGGTATGTTTACTGAGATTTCACCACCCGATCTATTGTGTTGAACATATAGTCATTGACTTGAGTCATCCGATCTTGAGCTTGCATGTCGGACGAACTTAGAGCCGTAGAAAATTTGATCGAAGAACTTCTCATCGATCTAATGGCCGAAAAAGTAATGTCTGCAGGGATTCAAGCTTCATCGACGAGAGGACTGAAAGCCTCTCTGTCGACTTCTCATGGATCTGGACCATCTCGAGCTATAGCCGAGAAAAGAACCAAGCATCGAGATGACTTGGTGAATGAGAAGTTAATCATGACTATCCTATCCGACTACATCCCACATTTGGCTGGCGTGGCGAGTCATGACAGTGTCCCAGAGACTTTGATTACACCCTAGTTACTGCGTACCTCTTGAAGGGGATACGTGTAGTTAGAACATAGTAGGATAAGATCGCGACATTAAAATTCAGCGACTTCAACCTAGGGGACCGCAAGAACCACAGTATTCTCTCTCCTCACAGATACTTGACTAGGATGAAGGGGAAGAACTCTAAAATAATTCCCCAACCATGGACTATGAACCTCGCGCAGTCCACCATCTTGAATGTGATGAAGATTCCACATTTTGGAAGGAACCAAGAGGTTAACGCATGTGTTAATATCCTCCTATAATGCTACCATGGAGGCTATCTATGGCTAGACAGACGCATCACAATCGATCCGACATTGATCCATAGGATCATCAGATTGAGCATGCAGGGACCAGACAAACAAGACTTCTACCCAGGGAAGTCTGCAGACCGCGCCCTGGAACAGAGAATTAAGGATACCTATGGAAATGTATAAAAGGGGACACGAGGCTACAAGGTAGCTTCCATATAGAATGGTGTAGTGTGCCTGGCCTGCCAGTTGATCACAGGAAATATGGGGAGAAAAAAAAAACCTATGCAGGTCACAGGGTTCGTTGTTGACCTTGCCGAAAAATGTGTAGAAGGACTCCAAATGAACTGGGCAAAGTAATTAGTCAACCGTCTAGAATTGGATTGTCACAAAGCTTAGGATCAGGGCTATGAGTTCCATTTCAGCTGGTTGTTGATCCTCATATCATTTACTTCTTGGGAGATGTCATAAGGTGCGACCTTCCTGGACATTGCATTATTCGAGCCACTCGTTGTGAAGTTCACCACACTCTGGTACTTGAGCGATATGGGAAAACAATGGCAGTCGAATGCGGTATTCCACACATACTATCTCAAGTTAAAGAGGGCTATTGGGGTTTTCTCTTGTATGATGTCGAACACCCTGCACCGTTTCAGACCCCTCATGAAGTTTCGTGCAGATCAGAACTTCATTTATATCATTGTGCACATAAAAAAGCATAAAGAAGAGATTCATTCATACTATAAGCTCATAGAGGAGGACCTCAAAGAGATAACTAAGGACTGGTCTGCAGAGCTCCTTATCCCTGCTGACCCCGCAGAAATGTCTAATCTTGAACTAATTGGCAGCTTGGAGGCCACTCACGAAGAGCATGATACACTTGGACCTAGCAGAAGGAAGAAGAACTAATAGGTACAAAACCTGAGCAGTGCATCATACGAAACTGCTTCAGAATCACCTGGATGAGGAGATAATGATGAAGTAGATAAAGAAGAGACCAATGGAAAATAAGATCAGCAGAAGCAAGGTGAAGTAACACTACCTAGGGATCTTGTTGATGAGGATGATCCCTCTAAGAAAAGAAAGGTTTCCCCCACGAAACCTACCTCGCGGAAGAAATCCGAAGCCACCAAGACTAAGTTGCAGACTATGCTCATGCTTGATGACTTCGACTTCATCATCGTAGCCATATCAGATGCTTTATAGGATATTATGCAAAACACTGAAGCCAAGAAAGCATCCATGTATGAAAAAATTGAGATAGAACTAAGAGGGGTATAGCAGGCCCTTCAATCCATCTGCATAGTATCCACTGCGCCCCCACCATCAGAAGAACCAGAGTTGGGAGATGAGCCTTCCCAACTACGGAAAATAGTTGATGTGACCGAAGCTCGCCTTCGTCGAGCATAAGAAGAGAAAGAACAAGCCACGATGGCCTTGAAGCAAGAACAACAGGAATTGGTAGAGCAACATCGAGTTGTGCAATAGGAGAAGGATGACCTCCACACCAAGTTCGAAGAGGAGAGAGCACAGGTCAAGCAAGAGAAAGAACAGTTGCTCGTAGAGCAGCTCAGAGTCAAAGAAGCAGTCAGCAGAGCACTTCGCTCTATGACAGGCTTAGAGAAAAAGGTGGAAGAACCAGTGGAGCATCAAGTAGCGCAACTTACGAAAGCTATCTAGCATCTTCAACAAAGAATCACAGACTTAGAGATACAAATAGTGCCAAGTACCCCACAGGGCATGCGAGACCAAAGAGAACCCACTGCCCGGAGCGTAGTTGAGAGAATCAAATCATTCGCTCTGGAATGTAAATAGCTTAGTAGTATAAGTGTACAAACCTACAAGCGACTTAGTGAAGACCCTGAAATAAAGGCATTGTAGTCACAACTCCAGGAGGAAAAGAAGCGACAGTATAGGCACAGTTGAAGCTCATGTCAACAATTGAAAGGATGAAGCGATCCCAGGAACAATGCCTTGCTCAACAGCAGGTCCATACCATACAGAGAAAAGTCATGGAAGTAACTCAGAGGATCCAACTAGTCCAGTATGAAGCGTGCCAATAGTTTGAGGAGATTGAAGTTTGAGGAGAAGAACTAGAGAAAGTAGTCACTATAGTCGAACAGCGCTTAGAGGGACTTGTCAACGAAGCAGTTATCCAAGATTTTGTCGAGTAGGAGGCCTTGGTGCAGCAACAGGTCGAAGCATCTCGATCCAAGCTCGAGACTTTTGAAGCAGAGATACCCAAACTAGAGTGACTCAAGACGATTCATAGGTGAGTGTTGGGGGCCTTTTGGCCCTTGACCAAGTTTTGAGGATCCTTGGTCATGTTTGACCTATTTTGGGACTTTGATAGGCTATCAAAGTCAAAGTAGAGATCGCAGGATATCGGCCCCTTTTTTAGGTATTTTTGGGTTTTGGGATTATGTAATGGGTATGGGGATGTTGGCCCATGGGTTTACCCATGTTTAAGCCTTTTTTGTAATGTATAAATAGAATTCTAGGAGATGTAAGAAAGGAGAGAAGCTAGGTACCTAGCCAAAGTGTTGAGTGCAAATTGTAAATGCTTTTTGCATGTTATGTTAAAAACTTGCAGAGATAAGTGCAAGTGACTCTAAGAGACTGTGTAAAGGCTTTGTGCTATAATCTAGCTCAGGGAAGGAGGATCTATTGAAGTGCGTGCATATCTCATGTCCTATGCAGAGTAGGATCTTGTGGCTCTATGCATGTAGAAGATTGATAGTAGACAATAAAAGAGAAGAAGAGTTGGTGGACGTAGCCCCAGGTTGGGGGTGAAACACATATATCATGTGTTATGGTTGCTTTTGCATTATGGTTGTTTCATTGTCCATATGATTAATTCTTAGTGAACTGATGTATGCTTAGATGAATCTGATATGATAATCTTAGTGCTGAATAATATGAATGAATGCTAGATCAAACCTATGTGAATGTGTTTAGTGCTTGAATATACTAGATCTGGGTGAATAATGCATTGATTTGTTGTTAGGGTTTACCTGCATTGTGAATTAAGGCTAAATACTAATGATATATAACTTCTAAGTTCTCTATTAAGGTGTTACAATCATAGATCTGTGTCCCGGCTAAGGTTGCAGACATCTGAGTCCTTCAACCACCCCTACCTCTACCTCGGGTGAGACTGTATCTGCTTTGTAGGTTTTTCCGAAAGGTTAGGTATTTATGGTTTTGTTGGTGCATTATTGAAGCGTTGAACCCTGGGTCTACCCCTGTGCCAAAACTAAACCAAATATCTGACATCATCGATCCTTGGTAGAGAGTATTGAGTCTTCAATGTGATATTGTTCAATTCTCTGTAATCAATTCACATTATCCAAGTCCCATCCTTTTTGGGAACATTTATAATGGTTGACCCATAAGGTGAGGTACTTAGTCGAATTACACCTTGCTCCAACAGTTGTTTCACTTTCTTCTTCACTTCATTTTCTTCCAGAACATATTTTCTATATATCCGAATATTCTACAATGGGGAGTCTGGAAACAATTGTATTCATTCTCCACTTCCCTCTTTGGTGGTAGCCAAACACTCCTATGTATTGTTGTAACAACTCCTCCAAATGGTGTTTCTTCTCTTTAGTACACCCCTCTAGGGATTCCTTTACTCTTATTGACTCATCATCAAACTTATTTTCTCTTAAGAAAAGTAGAACATATTTCCTACTAGAACTAATCAACTCTTGTCTTGGTTGGCACTTACGAGTGAGATATTTGACTTTACTTTATGCATGTTGATGATGTAGGACTTCCCATCCTTGATCATATGGTGTTGGTTGGATCTCCACATAAATATTTCATCCCTCATATACATGTAGGGGCTTCCAAACACTACTCCACATACAACAAGGGGTACTACATCCAATTCCACTTCATCAATAAAATAAACACTTGCAGCAAATTTAATATTACATTGTTTTGTTATATTTATCTGTGCATCCTTGTTTACCAAACCCAATGGATAGGTTCTAGGATGATCGTGAACCTCTGATCCAATCTTTCTGACCAAATCCACTGCTATGAGATTATCCTATGAACCAAAGTTGAGTGAAGCATCTATCTTGGTCTTCTTGACCTGAATCTTGATATGAAATATCTTGGTCATCTCCTTCTCTTCCTGGTGATGAAGGATACTCAGATTCACCTCCTTTTTCACAAATGTGCAAACAATATTTCCATCCATGTTCGAGATAATTTCAACCAGATTTCTTGAATATGTGGCTAGAAGGTTTTTTTTCTTTCCATCCTTCTTGTGGTTCTTCTGGTTCATCTTTGGATGTAGTTTCCAACATTTTTCCTCAATGTGGCCATCAATGTTGCAATGATTTCAATAGTTGATGAGATCTTTGCATTGATGTGTAATGGTTTCTTTCTTCTTATATTTTTCACTTTTCCACTTCTTTTTCCCCTCCTTAGAAGCTTCCTAGTGCTCTTTCTACTTCAAACCACTTGGTTTCCCTTTCCTTTGGTCTATGTTTTCCAAGTATTGTGCATCTACACATACCTCATCCATTGTCCTTGGCTTGAAGAGCATCACCTGCTTTTGTAATTGACTATGTAAATGCCCCATAAACTTGAGGAGTATATATAGGTTCTTGGGAGAGATACCCAACATGATGGCCATCTTTTTGAACTCAATGATGTACGCATGTACACTCTGCCCCTTCCTCAGCTTGAAGTAGTGCCACTAGATCCATTAGTCCTCTACATATTTGATAGGGTATAATTGGTACTTGATAACGGTTTTGAAATCCTCCCACATAATTACTAGGGTATCACCCTCCATCCTAAGTGTTTCCATGTGAATTTCCCACCAGGTTAAAGCATGGCTCTCTAACTTCAATCTAGAAATTGAAATCTTATGCCCTTCATCTATATGGTGAATACTAAAATAAATGTCTAGTTGTTGTAACCAATGATTGAGTTTTAATGCATCGATCTCACTTTGGTATGGTTTTGTCTGCACTTTCGCTTCCATAATGAATATGGACGGTGAAGGGTTCACGACACTCGAATTCGTCTTCTCTTTCTCAGATTATTTCCAAGAATCATTTCTAAACTCTTCATGATCTTCCAATTTCCCCTCTGATATGTTCTCTAAGTTAGAGACTCCATCATCTTCGAACAATATGATATTTCTTGCTAGAGCCACCATGAGGAGGTTCATATTATGACTGATGTTGGAAACTTGTGCTTCCAACCTCTCAAATCTCTCTTCTGTTGGATCTTGAGGGTTGTTATGAACAGATTCATCTACCATGGCTAGGGTTTTTTTGAGTTCTCTTTAATTCAATTACTAAATCCTACAACTTCCCACAAATACCCAAAATAAAAACCTACTCTAATACCAATATGATTTGTAATGTGTCGTGGATATTCCACTAGAACAGTTCGTAACAACAAATCTAATAAAATATTGAAATATTTACTATTAAGGTTATTTTTTTCCTTTAGATATCAAAATATTAAATATTTAGTTACTAATTTTCTTCTTATACATGAAATAGATCAAATGTGGAAAACAGAGAACAGTAAAACATGATCACACCATCCACAAATAAACATAAGATATGACCTCGGAAACCCAATACAGAAGAAAACCCAACAAGAAGGTGAGGTTGCTCTGCTCTCTTTTCTATGGTATATAAGTGATGCAAGTACAAAGAAATACGTTAAAATTAACAACATTAGGAGAAATTCTCAAATGAGAGACCTTAAGTGGCCACCCTGAAGCTAGCCAAGGAGATTTGGAGAATCAACCAGTCTTGTGAGTCATGGAAAGAGTCAAGGTGAACATACAAACCTTGTGATCCAAGACAATAGTCAGGATGAAGAAGATGTTGTTGTTGGTTGTGGAGCCTGATTATCTTCCTGATTCAGAAGTCTTTTACTTTCAGTCGTGTTTATACCCCATGAAGTATTTACACACCAGAAGTATGTACACTCTTCCACGTGGGGGAGTGCAGAGGGGGGTACCCCCTTTGCGGGGTTCGGGGGGGTTGTCCCCTCGGCTGGGGGGTTTGGGGGAAAGCGGGCCCCTAGTGGGGGTTCGGGGGCAGCGTCCCCCGAAGGAAAAATTGCCTTGTAAATGTATATATTGTAATTTCATTGTAAATCTAGATTGTTCATTATAAGGTCGCAGATCTAACGATAGAGATTATGTTAGGGTTTTTTTCCCTAGAAGGCAACCCTCTTTTATGAGGGAAATGTATTGTGGCTATGGTTGATGGCGAATATTGTATTCTGAGATAGGATACTGTGATAGAAAGAAGAGGAAGTTACAGCGGGTTTGTTGTAGGTTGTATCCCTTCATATGTTGGATAATAATAAAGGAAGGACCAGGCAATTTCTCTAGTGGACGTAGCCCACACTGGGTGAACCGCGTAAATCTGTGTCTCTATTGTATTGTGTATCTTCTGTGTTTTTTTTTTTGCATTTGTTTTATTTTATTGCTCCACGGTCTTGTTTTTCTAACAACTGGTATCAGAGCGAAAGGTAACTCGCAAGAAAAGAGGGTTCCTGGTTCAAGTGGGAGCAATGTCGGAAGATGGAAAGTTTAGGGTCGAGAAATTTAACGGCCAAAAATACTAGTTATGAAAGATGTAGATGGAAGACTATTTATATCAGAAGGATCTATTCCTACCATTGGGTGGAATAGAAAAAAAGTCAGTGGCTACGAAGGACAAATAATGGGAGATTATTGACAGAAAGACTCTAGGAATGGTACAGTTGAGCCTGGCAGCATCGGTGGCTTTCAATGTTTCCAAAGAAAAGACAACGAAGGGTTTGATGGACGCATTGGTCAAATTGTATGAAAAACCCTCGACATCCAATAAGGTATTTCTAATGAAGAGATTATTTAATATGAAGATGTCGGAAGGTGGGTCTATTGCAGATCATTTAAATGATTTTAATACGGTTACTAATCAACTAAGTTCTATAAAAGTGGAATTTGATGATGAGGTCAGGGCTCTTCTAATCTTGTGATCATTGCTAGAAAGCTGGAATGTATTGGTCATAGATGTAAGTAACTTTGTCTCTGGTTCAAATACTTTAAAATTTGATGATGTTGTTGGTGTTATCCTTAGTGAGGAAATGCGATGGAAAAGCATAGGTGAGACATCAGGAAATGCGTTGAACATGGAGAATAGGGTAAGACAAAAGGATAGAGAAAAGGGTTTCAGGAACCATGGGAATTCTAGGAAGGGAAGATCCAAATCCAAACTTGGAAAGATAGAGTGTTGGAATTGTGGGAAGAAAGGACATATGAAGAAAGACTGCAGAGCTCCAAAGAAACAAAGAGATGGATAGCAGGAGAGAAATCAGGAAGCAAATGTAACAGGTGATGTGTTACAAGATGCTTTGATTCTTTCTGTAGATAATATTTNTGAGTCTTGGGTAGTAGATTCAGGGGCTTCATTTCATGCCACACCCCATAGGAAACATTTTCTAGATTATGTTCAAGGTGATTTTGGACAGGTTCATTTGGGTGGTGATGCACCATGCAAAATTGTTGGAATGGGAAAGGTAAAAATAAAGCAACGCAATGGAAACCAATGGTTGTTAAAAGAGGTAAGACATGTTCTAGATTTAAGGGAAAATCTAATTTCAATAGGGCAGTTGGAAAGTGAAGGTTGTATATCCATATTTACAGATAAGACGTGGAAGGTCATCAAAGGATCATTGGTGATAGCGAAAGGAGAGAAGGTAGGAACATTGTATTTATGTACTGGTAATATTGACTCTTCTGTCTCTTTAGCTTCTACAGGAGTGGATACAACACTGTGGCATCATAGGCTTGGACACATGAGTGAGAAGGGGATGCAGATATTTCACAAAAGAAATTTGTTGCGAGATCTTAAACAAATTGATTTGGACTTCTGTGAGCATTGTGTTTATGGAAAACAGAAGAGAATCAGATTTCTCAGAGTCAGAAAAGAAAATAAGAGTGAAAGGTTAAAGCTTGTGCATACATATGTATGGGGACCAGCTCAGGTATCATCTCTTGGTGGCTCTCATTATTACATTACTTGTATTGATGATGCAACTAGAAAAACTTGGGTTTATTGCATTCGACAAAAATCTGATGTTTTTTATACTTTTAAGAAATGGAAATCTTTGGTTGAGAAAGAGACAGGAAAAAAGTTGAAGTGTCTCAGATCAGATAATGGAAGTGAATATTACAACAAGGATTTTGATGATTATTTTTCATACCATGGGATTCGTAGAGAGAATACAGTTCCAAGAACACCACAAGAAAATGGTGTGTCAGAAAGGATGAATGGGACAATCATGGAGCATGCAAGGAGTATGAGATTGCATGTTGGTTTGCCCTTACAGTTTTGGGTAGATGTTGTAGATACTGTTGTTTATTTAATAAACATAATACCTTCAAGCTCTTTGGATGGTAGAATTCCAGAGGAGGAATGGACAGGAAAAAGGGTAAACTATTATTTTTTGAAAACTTTCGGTTGTGAAGCATTTGTCCATATTGATAAATAAAATAGAACAAAGCTTGAGGCAAAATCCAAGAAGTGTACCTTTATTGGATATGGTTTTAATGATTTTGGTTATTGCTTATGGGATTATGAAAATAACAAAATCATTAGGAGTAGAGATGTCATATTCAATGAGAAGGTCATGTACAAAGATTAGTTCCAGGGAAAGAAACAGGAAAAAGAAAAACAAGAATACACAGTGCTTGATGAGATCACTAAAAAAGAAATTCCAAAGGAACCAGAAAATAAAAATGTACAACAACAGGAGTAGTGGGTACCTCAAACACCTGCAAGTGTTGTTAGAAAATCTACCAGGTTAAGTATACCCCCTGAACGATACTCTCCTTCATTGTATTATTTATTGTTGACTAATTCTGGTGAACCAGAATGTTATGAAGAGGCAATGCAGGTAGACACCAAAAGGAAGTGGGAGCAAGGCATGAAAGAGGAAATGGATTCCTTGGTAAATAACCATACTTGGGACTCGGTTTAGTTTCCTAAAGGAAAAAGAGCATTGCAAAACAAATGGGTTTACAAGTTGGAGGAAGAAGATGGAGGAGAAAAGCAGTACAAGTCTAGACTTGTTGTAAAGGGGTTTGCACAAAAGAAAGTTATAGATTTTGATGAAATATTTTCTCCTGTTGTTAAAATGACTTCAATTAGAACTATTTTAAGTCTTGTGGCAGTAGAAGATTTTCAACTTGAACAGTTAAATGTAAAAATAGCTTTTCTCCATGGGGATTTGGAGGAAAAGATTTATATGCAGCAGCCATAGGGGTATGAGGTCAAAGAGAAGGAGAATTTGGTATGCAGGTTTAAGAAGAGATTATATGGCCTAAATCAAGATCCAAGGCAGTGGTATCTGAAGTTTGACAGGTTTATGACAGAACGAGGTTATAGTAGATGTCATTCTGATCACTGTGTTTATTTTAAAAAGCTACAAAATGGAAGCTTTATTATCTTGCTATTGTATGTAGATGACATGCTTTTTGCGGGGTATAATATGAAGGATATAAATGTGCTCCAGAAGAAATTAGCCAATTCATTTGCGATGAAGGATTTGGGTGCTGCAAAGAAAATCCTTGGTATGAGAATAACAAGAGACAGGAAAAATCGCAAACTGATATTGTCTCAGGGTGAGTACATAAAGAAGGTGTTGGAGAGGTTTAGAATGCAGAATGAAAAACCAGTTGGTACACATTTGGATAGCCATTTCAAATTAACTAAGGAAATGTGTCCCAAGACACAGGAGGATATAGAATACATGTCCAGGGTCCCATATTCATCAACAGTTGGCAGCTTGATGTATGCAATGGTTTGCACAAGACCAGATATTGCACATGCAGTGGGAGTTGTGAGCAGATATATAAACAATCTAGGTAAAGAACATTGGGAGGCAGTAAAGTGGATTCTCAGATACTTGAGAGGTACTGCTAATCATGCATTATGTTTTGGAGGTTCATAAACTGTTCTACAAGGATATTTTGATTCAGATATGGCAGGTGATAAAGATAGCAGGAGGAGTACCACAGGGTATGTGTTTACTATAGGTGGAACAGTAGTAAGTTGGATTTCAAAAATGAAAAAGGTTGTTTCACTTTAAACAACAGAGGCAGAGTATGTTGTTGCTACAGAGGCTAGTAAAGAGATGATTTGGTTACAGAGGTTTATGGAGGAATTGGGAAAGAAGCAAGAGAATAGCAAGTTGTACTGTGACAGTGAGAGTGCCATTCATCTTGCAAAGAACTCAGCCTTCCATTTAAAAACTAAGCATATACATTTGAGGTACCACTTCATACGATCTTCCTTGGAAGATGGACATTTGAAGTTGGGAAAGATACACACTAGCCAAAATCCTGCAGACATGTTAACCAAGGGAGTAAGCAGGGAGAAATTGAGTTCCTGCTCAGTTTCAGTTGGTCTTCAAGAATGAAGATGAAGATGAGAAATTTTCCAGATCCAAGAAGGTTCAGAGTCCAGCATATACAGCAGCGATGGAGTTGTTGAGATCAGTCTCCAAGTGGGAGATTGTTGGTTGTGGAGCCTGATTATCTTCCTGATTCAAAGGTATTTTACTTTCAGACGTGTTTATACCCCATGAAGTATTTACACCCCATAAGTATGTACACTCTTCCACGCGGGGGAGTGTAGAGGGGGGGGTACCCCCTCTACAGGGTCTGGGGGGTCTGGGGGCAAGCAGGCCCCCAGCGGGGGTTCAGGGGCAGCGTCCCCCGAAGGAAAATTTTCCTTGTAAATGTATATATTGTAATTTCATTGTAAATCTGGACCATTCATTATAAGGTCGCAGATCTAACGATAGAGATTATGTTAGGGTTTTTTCCTTAGAAAGCAACCCTCTTTTATGAGGGAAATGTATTGCGGCTATGGTTGATGGAGAATATCATATTCTGAGATAGGAGACTGTGAGATAAATAAGAGGAAGTTACAGCGGGTTTGTTGTAGGTTGTATCCCTTCATATGTTGGATAATAATAAAGGAAGGACCTGGAAATTTCTCTGGTGGACATAGTCCACACTGGGTGAACCACGTAAATATATGTCTCTATTGTATTGTGTATCTTCTGTGTTTTGTTTCTATATTTGTTTTATTTTATTTCTCCACGGTCATGTTTTTCTAACAACTGCAAGAAACCTTGTGAGCCTAGTGCAAAAGTCAAGGTAGAGTTTGGCAAGAGTCAGGATGAACATACAAGTCTTGTGAGTTAGACTGATATGTGGGATGACCTCCTAGTCTTTGCTGTGAACTTCTAGGAGGTTGCCACTCTTAGTCTCACTTTAGAATATGACCAAGTAGGAGAGTCAAATTATCACATGGTATAAAATATATTTCCTCTATTGATGTAATGATGCAGTTATGAGTAGGTGAGGACCATGTAGATTGAGAGAAGGACAAGATGTGCTTGCTAATGTTGTAATTAGTCCAAGAGACTAAGGTTAAAATATTAATGGAGAATTAAAAGGATAAAATCCTAAGTTGTAATGTTATATTACTATAAAATGTCATTGAGAAAAGGGGGGGCAAATTTTATGCCTAGACATAAAAACTTAAAGTGATGACCCCTTGGGGTTTCTAGAAGCTTAACTAAATCAAATGAAAGGACAAGGCTTGGATTATAGAAGTTTGACTTAACCTAAGAAGATAAGATTATTCTAGAAGTTGGACTTAACCCAACTTGAAATTAAATCTGGATGTTTCTAGAAGGCTGAGATAAACCATAAAAGGAAAAGAGAGGATCATTTGCTACACATAGTTCATACACAGTTCAGATCTGCAGCAATTTTCCAGTACTCAACAACTTTTTTATTTTACTCATATCTTAGAATACAGGTGGTTTTTTGGTACGATCCAAGTATCATTACAAATCTCTTGATCTATTCTATCATTCTATGGAAAAAATGCATAGGAAATAATTATTTTATTGCAGAGATCTAACAGCAAGAAAAATTCGACACAGAACTGTAGAAATATTTTTGCAACATAAAACTTTAAGGGGATGGATTCAGGGGTTGAAGGCATAATTCTTCAAGGTGTTAAATGGTTTCCATTGCCCCTTATAGAGGAGTATTAAACCCCATTGAACTCCCTTGGATTAGACTTGTCCTTCATCTTCTTTTCAGGGCTGCAAAAATCATCCCAGAGCTGCAGAAAAATTTGATCAGCCCAGATTTGTAGTGTTACAGGCCAAATTTTATCCATCGTTCTAATAAGTGAAGTTATTCAAGGCTTAGTGAGTCAATATAGACTCGGATATATGATATTCTTCATATCTATATATATAGAACAAGTGTAAAAGTCTCTAGTTGTCCTATCTCTCTGATATTTTTATTGTAGCACCCCATTTAGGGTGTGTACCTGCTTTCTCATTAATAAATAAGAGGAAAGATCTGTTTCTAGGGATTTCTCATGTATTGGGATTCCCTAGGGTAAATATCTATGTCTCATTATGATCTTGATTATTATGATGCTCTTGTCTATTCATTTTTCAGTATATTGTGATTGAAGAATTAATATTTTTGAAAGAGAAGTTAAAAGGTCATAAATACTTGAATCAAGCTTAAATTAAACATGGTATCAGATATTTGGGTGTGAATAAGCTCAATTTTGCAGCGCTTGAGCCCACGCAGGTACAGGAAGCAACTTGATTCATATATACGTAAGTTAGTTTATAGATATGGCATTTTCTTCTATCTCAATTCAAGCTGAAGACAAGCTAGAGGGAGCTTCAAACTTTAATGTTTGGAATCTCGAGGTTATGAATATTCTTCAAGAGCATGAGCTAGATCAGTTTTTTACTTCGGTAGTAGAAGATCATACTACAAATTTAGGAAGATAATCCTTTAGGAGAAACTAAGTGAAGGAAAAGAGGATCATCTTTGATTCAGTAAAGGAAAGAATTATATCGGTTATGACTTCCCTTATGACAGCAAAGGAATGCATGGATACATTGATCAATATTTATGAGAAGAAGGCCCCTAGCCAAAAGAGAACGTTGAAGCACAAGCTCAAATATTTGAACATAGAAAATGGAGAATCAGTTGCATCCTTTTTTTCAAATATAGCTCATATATGTGATCAGTTATTGGTTACAGGAGTTGCAATGTATGATGATGACCTCATCCAAGCCATTTTTTATGGCCTTCCTCCTTCTTCAGATACCTTTCTCTCAAGCGTAAGTGGAAAAGAGATGAAGTCCACCTTTAAGCGTTTATGGAATGATTGTATTCAAGAGGAAATTGGAATGGCTACTAGAAGTGATCCACCCAAAGAGGAGCATTCGGCCCTAGCTGCAAAATTCAAGGGAAGAAGGAGACCTTCCTCTCAGAAGGGTTACCAGAAGAAATTTTAGAAGGAGAACACCAAGGGAGCGTTCAGAGGTAAAAGTTTTGACATTTAAAAATCAAAGTGTTCTAATTGTAATAAAATGTGCCACTTTGCTAGAGACTACACATCAAAGAAGAAGGGTAATTACAAGAAAGGGAAGCATCATGCTTCCACCGTAGAAGATGAAGAATCCAAGAAAAGGAAAAAAGGGTATCCTAGTGAAAAGGAGAAAAGGAAGGAATATTCTTTGGTATCTACTTTATCATGCTCATTGACTACTGGACGAGATACTTGGCTAGTGGATAGTGGGGAATCCAAACATATGAAAGGGTACAAGGATATTCTTTATGATTTCAAGAAAAGGACTTTTTCAGATCAGGTAGAGCTTGGTGATGATCGAAGCTATGAGATCAAAGGAATTGGTTCTATCTCCATTTAGTTGGAATCTGGGTCCATATTTCATGTTGATGAGATCTTATATGTCCCCAGATTAAAGAAGAATATTCTATCAGTAGAATTTCTTGAAGACAAAGGTTATGTAGTAACCTTCATGGAGAGGAAAGCATTAAATTGGCCCAAGGATGGCCAGATGAGTTCATTCGAAGTCATTGGGGTACGAGAAGGAGGACTTTACAAAGTCCTGGGTCACTATATATCAGCACTTACTCAGGATACAACCAACTCCAGTGATATATGGCATAGAAGGATCAGCCACTAGCATTTCAAAGGGCTTCCATATCTGCAAACAATGGTAAGTGGTATGCCTTCCATTTCTTCTAACAAGATTTAAGTATGCAAAGGTTGTTTACTTGAAAAGAATACAAAGAAGTCATTTTCTAGTAGTGATAGTAGAGATAAAGGAATTTTATATCTTGTACATTCTGATATATGTCAACCTATGTCATCTCCTTCATTAAGCGATGTTTTGTACTATGTAATTTTTATTGATGACTTTTCTAGAAAGTGTTGGATTTACTTTATTAAGGCTAAAAGAGAAACCTTTGAAATAAGGAATTCAAGGCTTTCATAGAAAACTAGACAGGAAAACAAATTAGGGTAATAAGAACTGATAATGGAGGGGAGTTTGAGTCGCATTCCTTTCAATATTTTTGTAAAGAATCAGGTACAAAAAGACAATTGAAAGTTCCCTACAATCCTCAAGAAAATGGTGTTGCTGAGAGAAAGAATAGGACTATCTATGAAGAAGCCAAAGACATGATGTTTGACCAATATTTACCCAACTCCCTTTGGGTAGAAGCAATAGCCATTGTCGTATATGTTCAGAATAGTTGTGCTCACGAAATCCTAAAAGATAAAACTCATGAAGAAGTATTCACAGGGATCAAACTAGAAGTTGGACATCTTAGAATTTTCGGCTACCCTGTCTACATTCATGTACCTAACGAAAAGAGAACCAAGATGGAACCCTCAAGAAATAAAGGGGTCCTCGTAGGGTACAACGAAAATTCTAAAGATTACAGGATTTACATTCCAGGTCAAAAGAAAATAGAAGTGAGTTGATATGTCACCTTCCATGAGCAAGTTTCCTTCAGAAAATCTAGAGAACTTCAGTTGGATACTGAAACTAAAAAGTCGACCTCTATTTCAACTGATAGCATAGATTCAGACACTCAGAGGGAGGAAACTCATGAAATTACAATGATTTTACCTCTGGAACCTATCAAGACATTAGAAAGATCTATTGAATAACCTTCTATCAAGAGAAAACCAGCTTGGTTCAAAGAGAGCATGCAAGAAGAATAAAATATTGCAGCCCCTAAGGGAACCTTCAGATAAAGTAAAAGGCCTCATAGTTTTGGTGGCTATGTTGCCTTGGTAAGTAGAATTAGTGATTTTGAACCCACCTTATTTGAAGAATATGACAAGTTTCAAGTTTGTAAAGATGTTATCCTTGAATAATACAGGTCCATTATGAAGAACAATGTTTGGGAAATTTTACCTATACCAAATAATAAATCAGTAGTCTCCTCCAAATGGATATACAAAAAAAATCATGTAGTCGATGGTAGTATTGAAAAATATAAATCCAGATTTGTTGCCAGAGGTTTCTCACAAAAGGAAGGCATATAATATGATGAGACTTTCATCCCAGTATCCAAGTGTACCTCCATTCGGACAATCATCTCTTTGGCTTCAGTACTTGGTTGGAAATTGCATCAAATGGATGTGAAAACAACATTTCTAAATGGGAGAGTAGAACATGAATTTTTTGTGCAACAACCTAAAGGGATTCCTGTCTTGCATAGAAGGAATTCTCATGTATGTAAGATGAGAAAAGATTTATATGGTCTTAAACAAGCTACTAGATTTTGGTATGAAAGAATCGATGGCTTCCTAAAAGGCATGGGTTTTCATAAAAGTGATGTTGATGCCAATCTGTATTTTAAGGTTACCAGGAACCATCCTATTATATTAGTTCTTTATCTGGATGACCTCTTCCTTATAGAAGATGAAGGTATAATATATTGATGTAAGAGGGATCTCATATCATAATTTGAAATGAAATACTTGGGTTTAATGCATTAATTCCTCAGTTTGGAAGTTTGGCAAAGATAGGATGAAATATTCTTGACACAAGGAAAGTATACAGTTGATGTATTTAAAAGATTTGGAATGATGGAATGTAAGCCTATGACAAATCCCATGATAAAAAACTTAAGGAAGTTGCATGATTCAAACACGGGATCAGACTTGGTAGATCACACCATGTATAGGAAACTTATTGGGTCACTAATGTATGTGATTCACACCAGGCCTAATATTTTCTATGCAATTAGTGCATTGAGCCAGTTTATGGTTCAAACAAGACAGACATATTGGGTGGCAACTAAACATGTTTTGAGATATCTCAGGGGGACCATTTCTTGTGGTCTAATGTATCCAGTGGTGGTATATTTCTGCATGGTCACGCATATTTTGACTAGGATAGAAATCAAATGGATAGGAAAAGTACTTTAGGTTATTGGTTCAGCCTAGGATATGTCAGGATTTCTTGGTCAAGATGAAAACAGGGGTATATTTCTCAAAGAACAGTCGAGGTTGAGTATATTGTGGCTAGTGATGCCAGTAGGGAAGCAGTATGGCTCAGAAAGTTGATTTCTGGATTATTTGGTGACTAGCTAAAGACTATAGTTATACATTGTGATAATCAAAGTTGCTTAAAGATTATAGAGAATATGATATTTCACAACATGTCAAAGCATATTGACATGAGATACCATTATATCAGAGACATGGTCCAAAGAAAGATAGTCAAGCTACATTACATAGCAACAAATGAGCAGGTAGCATATATCCTAACCAATCCATTGCCATTGAAACAGTTTGTGCACCTAAGAGGAAATCTTGGAGTTACAAATAATGCCTCCCTTGCTTAGAGGGAGTGTTAAAATTAGCAGCATCAGGAGACATTCTCCAATGAGAGGCCTTAAGTGGAAACCCTGAAGCTAGCCAGGGATATTTGGAGAATTAACCAGTCTTGTGAGTCATGGAAAGAGTCAAGGTGAACGTACAAACCTTGGGATCCAATAAAATAGTCAGGATGAAGGAGATGATGCAAGAAACCTTGTGATCCTAGTGCAAGATTCAAGTTACAGTTTGGCAAGAGTTAGGATGAACGTACAAGTCATGTGAGCTAGACTGATATGTGGGATGAACTCCTAGTCTTTTATGTGAACTTCTAGGACCTGGACACTCCTACTCTCACTTTATCATATGTCCAAGTAGGAGAGTCAAATTATCACGTGGTATAAAATATCTTTCCTCTATTGATGTAATGATGCAGTTATGAGCAGGTGAGGACCATGTAGATTGACAGAAGGACAAGATGTTCTTGCTAATGTTGTAATTAGTTCAAGAGACTAAGGTTAAAATGTTAAAGGAGAATTAAAAGCATAAAAATCCTAAGTTGTAATGTTATGTTATTATAAAATGTCATTAAGAAAAGGGGGGGTGAATTTTATGCCTAGACATAACAACTTAAAGTGATGACCCCTTGGGGTTTCTAGAAGCTTGACTAAATCAAATGAAAGGACTAGGCTTGGCTTCTAGAAGTTCCACTTAACCTAGGAAGACAAGATTCTTCTAGAAGTTGCACTTAACCCAACTTGAAATCAAATATGAATGTTTCTAGAAGGCTGAGATAAACCATAAAAGGAAAAGAGAGGATAATTTGTTACACACAGTTCATATTTGCAACAATTTTCTAGCACTCAACGACTTGATTATTTAGCTAATATCTCAGGCTACATGTGGTCTATTGGTTTGATCCAAGTATCAGTATAAATATCTTAATCTATTCTATCATTATATGAAAAAAACACTAAAGGAATAATTATGTTATTGCAGAGATCTAACAGCAAGAAAAATTCGGCCCAGAACTGCAAAAATATTTCTACAACATAAAACTTGAAGGGGATCGATTCAGGGGCTGGAGGAATAATTATTCAAGGAGTTAAATGGTTTCCAGTAGCCCTTACATAGGATTATTAAACCCCATTGAACACCCTTGGATCAGACCTCTCCTTCAGCTGTTATTTCATGGCAGAAAAAATCGTCCCAAAGCTGCAGAAAAATTCATCTAGCCCAGATCTGTAGTGTTACATGCCAAATTTGCACCAGCGTTCTAATCAGTGAAGTTCTCCATGGATTGGTAAATCAGTATAGACTCAGATCTATGATATTTTCTAGATATATATGTAGCACAAGTGTAAACGTCTCTATCTTCCCTCTCTCTCTCTCTTATATTTGTATTGTACCACCCCATTTAGGGCTTGTACCTGCTTTCTCATTAATCAATAAGAGGAAAGATCTTTTGTTGGGGTTTTATCTCATATTGGGTTTACCCAGGGTAAACATATGTGTCTCATTTTGATATTTATTATTATGTTTCTCTTTTCTATTCATTTTTTAGTATATTGTGACTGAAGAATTAATTGTGTTGAAAGAGAAGCTAAAAGGTCATAAGTATTTGAATCAAGCTAAAATTTAACAAAAGAGGCACTCTCTGTGGAGATGCCTTTGAACTGTGGCATGTATGGCTGCTACAGAATCTCTCCTCCTCTATTATGCTCACAGAATACCACTCTCAATTTTTTTTATCAGCTATGGAACAAGATACAATGCAAAAGAATGGAACCCCTTCTCCTCCTAGTGGCTCGGTATTTAACATAGCCTGATAGCCATCTAAGGATAGGTTTTTTTACTTACTAAACCCTCAATTGTGGTAGGGTTTTTAACCTTATATAATATTCTTGAAAACCCGTGTGTGGCTAGACCCATATTCATGAGGAATGGGGGTTAACATGGCATCCTCTCGTACCATGGTGGTCAACACGGTAGGTCAACTTGCGGGAGGCATAACTTTTGCATACAAGCTCTAATTAACGTGATTTTTGCATTGTTGGAAAGTACTCAATGTGTAGAATAGAGTCATGAGGTAAGAGATATGTTGGGAAAGTTTTAACCCCAAAAAATGTCATTTGATGCCTCAAAATGGCCCCGGAAGGTTCTAGACCCCAATTTTCCAAACTAGGACCTGCCACTAAAATGGCCCTACAAGATGATTCCTCCAATTTTTCCACTTTGAAAAGATTGATATAGATGAAAAATATTATAATTATCCAATCAATATCAGCCATATAATTTGTAATTCTTCCCCTGCCACTTGAATTCCATGAATTTTTGTTGGAAATTTATGGCATAGGTTCCTAGTTTCATCATCCATTCTGCTCCCAGCACCATGTCAATTCCATAAAGGGGTAGAGTGCAATATCTAGTTTGTAGCTCCAACTTTTGTATGTGTACCAAAACTTTATGGCATCGTCCTACTCCTTCGATTTGTTGACCATCGGCATCTATCACCATGAGGTCCTTGATGGGGTATACAAAAAGATTTAATTGTTTTCTGAGGTTAATGTCCACAATGATGTCGGTGCTCCCTAAATCTACTGATATTCTGATATATTTCCCTTTTAGGTTTCCTTTGATCCTTAAAGTGTTTGGTTTCTTTTTTTTGTAATTTCTTCAAATGAAACCATGGGTTTTCCACCTGAGTTGTTGTGGATAGTACCCTTCCTTCTCATATGAGGTGGAGTATAATGTACTATAGGTGGTTTTTCTTCCTGAACTAAAACCTTTGTTTTGTCTTCCTCGTGAGATATTTGTGTGCACATGATTGAAGCTAATGACACATTTGGTGAGTTTTCATCCTCATCAGTGTCCAACGGGTCTTCTTCAGTGACAACCTGCACTTCCTTCCCATTTATAGTTTTGTAGTAATGTGTGTTTGGGTGCACATCTATGGCTCGAAGCCCACTTTTTACCACATCTACGACACGTGTTTTCTTTCCTCTTTTGTTCCTCCTTGGAGTTGTTATTGGAGGAGTTAGATTCATTCTTAGCCTCATATTTATGTGATTTTTTAGTCTGGAGTTTGTGTCCTAGTGTCTACTTGTCTCTACAAAATTTGCAATCGTTGTCTTTTCATTTTGAAAAAGTCTTATTAAATTTTTGTAATAATAATATTTTAAGTTTTTCTATGTTCCCCTTGCCTTATGTATTGTTGTTTCCATATATGTGATATTGTGTAACTTCAATTCATTTTGGATGTGAGGTTTAAGGCCCGTTAGATACAATTGAACTTGACATTTTGTTGATAACCCTGGTACTCTTGCAGCTAATGTTTCCCATTCATGAGTAAAATTGGCCACGCTTCCTTTTTGTTGTAATCTGGTGAGCTCTGTAAAAAAATACTCTTCTTTGATACCATGAAATCTATTAAAGAATGCATCTTTTAACTTATTCCAATTTATTATGTATCTTGTTTTTCCACCAAATGTACCAGTTATAAGTGTCTCCCTCTAGTTGCATGGATACATATCTGATTTTTCCATTTTCGTTATAGATACCATAGATTTAAAAATATTATTTTGCCTTGTTAAACCGGGACACACCTTTCTTTTCATTCCCATCAAATTTTGACAACTCAAGTTTTGATTTTGGTAGATAAAAATAGTTTTGGTTGGCATATGGAGGGAATTGTTTAGGAACTACCATGCCCTAAGGTATACTTATTTTTGTAATTGTTGTGTTAAGTAGGGGTATGTTCATTTTCGGATTGGAGGTACTAGAAGGGATTGAAGGAGGGTTAGGAGAAAGGTTGTTGGGAGTGGGGAGCAGAATCGGGAAGCGGGAGCGAGAGCATCAATTTTCAAAAACATTCGGGTGCAAGAGAATTCTGGGAGCGTTATATATATATATATTGATGCATATATATAAAACAACATGTAGAATGTTGAATCAATTGCAAAAAACATGAAAACATAATTATAAGATCATTTAACTAATTGATTAGTGATGAATCGTGGTCATTAAAGCATCAATGGTCAACCATTTAGTACACATAACATCAATCATAAACATTTTCATCAATAGATTGTAAAAGACATCAACCACAAAATGAAATAGAGTCTAGACTCTAGAGCATCATATTCATTACCAAAGAGTTGTAAGATTCATTGAATATTTCAAACTTCAAAATTCAAATTTCAAACTTCAAACTTCAAAGGTAAATTGTCATATAATGTTCAACATCAAACTTCACAAGTTCATAACTTCTTTGTTTACAGAATAAGCCATAATAAAGAGTCAAGACTCAAGACAAAGTACAAAGTTCTATAATCTAGAGACTACTTCTAAACAGGAAACAAAAAAAGAGATCTAGTATATAGTAACAAGTACTAAGTATTATTCTCTAATTTTTCCTCTTGCCACGAGAAACTTTTAGTTTCTTATCACATGATATTTGAAGTGAAGTAGGAACAGGTGGAAGTGATCGTGGAACATGACCAGCAGTTGAATGGCCCCCACGTGAAAATGGACACTGTGAATATAAAGGTAAAATTGTTGAATTTGGAACATATCTATTGGATGGGAGTGGCATGTATCCTCCAAGAATATGATCACCATCACCATCACCCAAAATTTCATCTTCCAAGCATTCTAAAAAAATGGCTACACCCTCCAGATTATTCTCCTCTGGATTGTTTTCCCAATTCATATCTCTTTTATTGTTATATAAAGCACTCTCCTCCCCTACATCACAATAATGTGACAACAACCTCAATTTATAATGCACATAAACCAATCTTTATGCCCAGACTGCATTCAAGTTGTTTCTCTTTACATTGTGGATGAAGCTATAGGTGCTCCAACACCTCTCTTCAAAAGAGGTGTTAACAACCTGAGAAAGCACCTTCATCACTAATTTATGCAAATTTTTGGCAGAGGAACCATACATGTTCCACCATTTGATAGAACCCATCATGTCTCGATCTTTGGTTGCATGCAAGTTACCAAAGACACCATGCTCACTAATGTATTTTCTCAATTCGCTTCATACTTGAGCACACTCCTCTTCATCAGGTACCAAATTGTCCAATACAAGCATATATCCATTTTTCACCTCTGGATATGTGTGTGGTGTTCTCCTTTCCCCACCCCCAGGTGTTGGTTGGGCCAACCAAGATGAAGAATAATGTTTTTGGGTAAGGACATATGCCAGGGCATGGAATTGAACATTCAAATTATCCCACCTTTTGACCACATGTTTATGGATATGATCATACAAGATCGCATCCCTCGGTTGAAAAATGACTTTGATTTGGCCTATCATGTTTTCCATCTTCTCATACACCTCTCCAATCACTGGTTGATCTGTATTTGCAAACCGAATCATACTATAAATGGGTTTTGTGAACTTAAGAATATATTGAACCTGTTGCCAAAAATGGCCATCAAGAACTGTGTCTTCCACCTCCTGACAGTCACTTCTCTCAGATGTAGATGTAACCATGTCTTTTAGATCCTTCCATGAATCACTCGATGCCATACTAGCCAATGCCTCTCTTACCTTCAACAGACGCCTAAAGGTGAGATAATAGCTAGAAAATCTAGTCTTTGCAATCTTTAGTAACTCCAACTTGGAGTGATTGCGAAAAATGGAGTGGGCCATGCTATGATTGGTAATAAATCGTATCATATTCTTCCCTCTCTTGTACAAATCACCCATCCATATATAATCATAGTCCTTCATTTTAATGATATCATGCTTCAAAAGGTTCATTGTGTGAACCAAACACCCCGACCAAAATATATTGGGGTACCTATCTTCAATGATTTCTCATGTTGCCTTATAATTATCAGTGATGAATTGAATGACATTGTAGGGCCCAATCTCTTGAATGGTTTTAATCAATACATATTCAATATTAATACATGTCTTGTATTGATCTGATTAGTCATGGGTTGAAAGGAAGATCGCACCACTAGCAGACACACCAAGAATATTTATCACTGTCCTACCTTTCACATTTTTCCAACCATCAAATACATTCATACCCCATGTCGATTCCAATCATTTTTAAATTTTCCTAGAGCACCTTAGATTTTGGATATTTCCCTATCAAGTCCCAAGGTTATAGCTTTGTCATACCAAGGGCTCCTATATCCTTTAGGGGCACCATTGATGGCTTGGACCATTTCATTCCAATATGGTGAGCGAAGAACATTGAATGGTATACCACATGCATAGAGACACCTGGAATTTTTTTCATCCACATCATCTCTACAACCTTGGACAAGGAAATACAATAGTGTTCTACGTGAAGACGAAGGCGAGAATGCACTACCATGTGCGGATGCAACTCGACCAATGAACATTCTTTGTGTATTCTCATGTTCAACCTTTGGTTTTTTGTCTTTGTTTTGTTCTACCTCATCTTCCCTTTGGTATTTGAGTCTTTCTTCAGGATCCACTTTCACACAGGTTTTGATTCCTATACTCTCACCTTCATCCCAATACATAGTCCCACATAGGTTCTTTCTCATATGGGTATAGTAGCCGGTGTATTCTATATGATAATGGTGGCATATAAATTTTCTCGTTCCACCCCCTTTCCCTCCAGTAATATTTGTGACATACTTCCACATAGGTGTGTTCCTCTCTTTAACTTTTTAGGGATCATGATCATCACTTTCATTTTCATTGTCTTCACCCCCTTCCATTCCTTCTTCCTCTACTTGGTATGTGTTTTCCACTTCTATTTCATCCTCACTATCATGGGTATTTCAAGGTGAACTTCCCACCACCATCATTATAACAAAAAATGGAACCAAAATGGCATACCGCATTGACATCAACATCATGAACAATGTACCTTGATAATAACTTGGTAGCTACAATAGAATGATGGAAGACAAATCGGAAAGAGAAGGAGAAGAAAGCATTCAAATATTCAACATAGCATAATGTTGAGGAAAAGATATGAATTTATCTTACTCGAGCATTTTTGAATCCTGCTTGGCTAAGGAAATATAGTCGGGAATATCACCCTATATTTTATAGCCTCAAAAAGTATTTCCCAATCCACAAGTATTAATTACAAGGGCTTAGGCTGATTTTTTAAATGAAAAGATTATTGCAAAATATGAAATTTTTATATAATTTTCTGAACATAAACAGATTGCAGAAAGTAAAGTGGAGATCAAAAGAAAAAGTAACCAAGTCATAGATTAATATAAATGAGACAGAATAGCAATCGTTTTATTTCATTCCAAGAAATTAAAATTATCTTTCTCTTTACAAAAATCCTTGTGAGGGCATGGACCAAGATCAAACTTAGATATTCTCGATGAAAACCATACAAAATGACTCTAACAAGAAGTAAAAATTGAACTTTAAAATCTGGATCAGCTTGCCACAGACTATTTCCCACTTGACTCTGCAAAATCTCCTTTTATCAATTATGAAACTCAATCCATAAACATACAAGTATACACAGACTATCAAAGATAGATCAACACCTCTGAAACAAACATTTGAATGATATGATTCAGCTTTGAACCTTGTTGTCTACAATAGGACCCTGCTGTCAAAAAATAGAATTAGGCCTTTAATGAACTGAAGAATGAATGAAAATTGAATTATCTCAATAAAACTCAAGAGAAAACCTTAGTATTGCTTTCTCCTTCTATTATCCCCTTGTTTTTCCTTCTCATTTGGCTTTTACGCATTCCAAATCAGTTGAATTTGTTCAACTACCTCATTTAGTTAAGTTAATAAAACTTAACTAATTTTAGTTAGGGGAAGTAATAATAACAATAATAATAATCAAGGGTCTTTATTAAATAATAACTAAGTAGGTGGGACCCCTTGTGACTCCCTTTTATTTCTTAACAAAAATAAACACAATTATACAACCAATTAAACACGTGCCTCCTTGTCACTCCCATAAATTATTTCCAAAATTTGAAATTTAAATATCAGAATTATTTCAAATTATATCCAAAACATGTAAATGTCCACAATATGCAAAAAATAGTTTTTTCTCCAAAACTTTCAGCAGACCATTGTCCTCAACAAATCAACCATAAACACATAAATCAAAATCCATATTTGCCACTTTGAGAAGCAATCCTTCTTCTGTCACTGTTGGCCCCCTTGGACTTCCCAGAATTAGCCTTAGGGTAGGTGGAACCTTGAGGATTGATCTCACTAATAACATGGGAGAAATCATCCCTCGGGTGCATCTGAGAGGACACTGATTTGGCTGAGTCACTTGAAGGATAAGAGGGGGAAGCAACAGATTTACCTTTGTCTTTCACATGGGGAGCTTCATTTTTAAGTCATTTGCTTGCATGGGAGGACTAAACAGGTGAGTGTGCATGGGAAATTTGAGCATTTGGGTTTACAGGTGGAGGAGGAGGAGGCAATGACAAGTTGGGCCAGCCACGATGGTGGGAGACTGTCAGATTAACAATCTCATGCCATCCATTATTCCCGAGAACTTATGGTTGCATAGATACATAGGGAGGCACAGGGATACCGGGAACATTTTGGGGTTTGAAGAAAGGCCTCTCTAGTCTAGGTTGAATTATCCCGTGTCCAATCCAATTGAAAAACCTAGCTTGAAAAAGTTTGTTCAACTCCTTAGGGTCGGCATCAAAATGTATTGAGAATATGGTACTTCTAGGCCCTTTGTTCTAGTTACCTCTTCCCCTATTGTTTATGCCACGACTGCCTCTGTTGAAGAAACTCATCCTGTATGCAGTAATTTATTAGAAACTAGCCCTTAACAGACCATACATGACATTCTCTTTATATGAAACAAATTTTGGCTCAAAAAATGACATAAGACCCATGCAATTCAATCCATAATAATTATTTAATAATTGTTTAATGAGAAGGGGGTGAAATAGGGTTCATGGGATATCTGGAGGGATTATAATGAGCGGAAAAGTGATATCATAACAGGAAGTAAGAACACGAGTATTTCTCAACAATTCATTAAATAATCAATTGTGCAATCAATACCAAAACATATCAGCTGCCACCTATTTATGTGTCACATCTTTACCACTACCATATAGAGTGTTTAATTTATCTTATAGAACAGGGTGGGTAACAATGAAAATGGGATCTGTTAGTCCCTAAAGTTGCACTTGACTATGAGAGGGCAAGCTAGGGCATCATCGATTTATTGCAAAGTGTTTTAAAGGCTTTTTATGATCTGGTTTTTTGAGTAAGGTGGTTGAAAACTGGTTCAAGGGTATAACATAATATGAAAATCAAAATCAAAACATAGTATATCCCATTGATTGGTTAAAGGGTAGTCACATAGATAGATTAGACCAATAAGAAAAAGAGAGAATGAAGCTTTATATTTGTCAAATTCACATAAATTCTTGTCTTAGAATATCATAAAGAAACAAGACCATCAGCTTGAAATCAAAACTTGAAAATAACTTCCATAGTAAATTCTTCACTGTATTAATTAACAATCAAGAAACAAATGCATTGCAATCTGAATAATGAATTCAAGCATGAAGAAAGGAAAATGAGTAGAAAAGAGTGTCTAACCATCCATATGCATTTTCTATTAAGTGTCAAATAGAATAGTAATGCCTTACAAGGAATTTCAACATAAGTCCTCTGGATCTCCAATTTTTCGACCATAACAAAGTCTTTCCTCTGCCTATTTAAACTATCCACAAAACCCCCAATCCTATTTTCTAGAGTGTTCTTAATGACTAGATCTAGATAGCATCTATCTATTAGGGAGGTTAGCTCAAAAAGAGCATTTATATTCCAAAAACAGATCATTTCTCAATAGCTTAATATCGTATGATCTTTCCAGCATTACATTCGATTCTACAAAACATGGATTAGTTTGATCTAGTCATACATTTCGAGGTCTTTGCATTTCACAAGTCAAAATGAGTAGACACTGCCATATTCCCTAGAAAACATCAAAATTATGATTGTACCAATCTTCATGAAACTTTTAGGATATGATAACAGCAGAAGCTTTGGCAGTTTTATGTTTGAGATTTGTGGTAAGCACGACATTATGCCAATAGAGTCTAAAGTTTATTTCTCTGAGCTCTTTGAGCAATGCCCTTTGCTCTTTTTTCTTCTTCTTGAAACTTTGAATCCTTTCTTGTTGACGAGCACTCCATTGTTCTATATGGGCCTTTTCTCTCTTCAACTGTCTCACTGTCTTCTATAGTTCCTTGATCCTTTCTCTATCAGTTCTGACTTTAACCTTGAATTCGTGGAACTCTTCAGAAGGTGCAGGCTCATTCAGATTTATGGAAACCTTGGGTTCTCTCAATTTAACTTGGTATTTAGAAACCAATCCTGAGCTATGCTCTTCATCAGAACTTGTTGAATCCATGGCTTCAGGCATATCTGATATGTGATATGAATCTACAAGGTAACCCTTTTTATTTTTAGGGATCTCACTAATACCTTTAGCAATTTCTTTAGCTTTTGTCAATCTGGTTGTAGCTCTTGTTACAGGTCCTGTATATGATGAAACAATTTGTTTACCTCTTTTTTCTGGTTTCTCATGCAATGGAGGTCTTTTTTATTTTTTCCTGGTACCTGCTTCAGCATCTTCAGAGTGATCTTCCATAACTATGAAGTTTTCTTCTCTGATTGAGGGATTCAACATGGCTTTGGACTTCAACCTGTATTTTTTGGTAACCCTAGTAGAATTCCTTCTAGGGTTTTGAGACACATGTACACCTTTATTCTTTGTCCTTTTGACTGCAGCGCATTTTTTACTGGTTGAAGGTGATTCATGATTGGCTGTAGCTTGAATATCAAAATATTCATCTGAATCTTCTTCCCCTTTAACATCTTCCTCAAAAAACGTTTTGATTTCTGGATCTAATTTCGGTATTTTACCTCTGTTATTCCTCGTCACCCTGATAGCAGGCATTTCTTCTTTAACAGGGGTTTCATCAATCAAAATATTTTGTTTTTGTGTAATAGCCTTTTTTTCCTTTGCCTTTCTTCTGTTTTTTGGATTGTGGGTCAGGATTTAAGGATTGCATGAGCCAGCTCCATGGTTTATGTATTTCTCTCAAAACAAACATGAATAGAGTCTTAATTAAGACCTGATGGAACATGCTTCTCTTTGCATTGGAGGAGAGTAATTGCACTCTTTTTGACATCTTTGTCAAGCTTTTGAGTAGAAATTAAGGCAGATTTAAAGGATAATTGCCATTTAGATGCATTAATAACCTAATGTGATAGATATAAATTAGTGAGAATCTACCTTCACAGGTGATATACCTGTGGATAATGATCAGAGCAGTGTGCCATTCTGGTCTAATCCAGTTGTGAGGAACTCCCTTTCTCCAATTCGGATTTTGCTTATCTAGAAGTAAGAAATGATTGACCAACTATGTAACCACATGCTCCTTCTTCCACCATCTTTCTCCTCCAACCACCAATCTACAAGTTTTGGAAATTGTTAGTTCTGTCACCAGCATTAGCAGCTTCCTGATCTCCACTTCGTAACCATCAAATTTCTATGCAAACTCCATAGAGATTTGTTCGTCATGACCTTGGAAAGTGGTGAGGAATTTGAACCAACCAGCATCTCTAAACCTTTGATCCATCTGAGGATAACCTTCGAGAATTTTGTCACCCTCAGGTTCTAATATGACCACTTGTCCACTCCTCTTAGGTGTCATCAAAAGACAATGCTACAACTAGCACTGCTCATATTCTGAATATGCTACCTGCAATCTGTTAATATATAACCATTCTCCTGAGAAAAGATTTGTGCTTAAAATTCAGCAAAATCAAGACGAAGAGTGACTGTTTCAAATAATGATCTTTGGGAATTGAACGATTTGAAATGAGTCCTTTGCAGGTATAGAGCAATCTGATCCTGTAATGGTTTGAATCATCAAATGATTTGAGAGCTATCGTGGGACACATACGAACTCTTAGTCCACGATCTGGGTAATCATAACAGAATCTAAGTGGCGGACGCATATTAAGGCATGATTATATTTGCGCTACGGGAATAATGTTATTCCAGTAGTGCTATTAATGGCTTAGCATAATTTTAATTTGTAAATTTCAAATAGGCATATGAAGTGACACATCATTCAAAACCATGTCTTAAAACTCCAAACTTAAAGAAATTATCCAAAAAGCTAAAACGCAAACCATAACAAGCTAAAAACAATGATTTAAATCAAATGAAAGCAGATAATGAAGTGCAGGTAGGAAGGGTTTAGGATTAGGATTTATCACTAAATCAAAAGAAAAATTAGAGACTAACAAGATCATGAGGGAGTTATAATGAGCGAAAAAGTGAGAATGTGAGAGGGAATAAAATGGATATTTTTCAAAAAAATAAATTAAATTAAACAATAACCATAAATATGTTCCAATTGCAATCCAAAAAGCATCCACTTTCAAGACCAAGATCATTTAATTGTCCCTTAATTGTTGACACAATGCTTACTAACTTCAATAAAAATCAATTCAATTGCCTGGAATTTCTTCAACTATATCAATCTTTGCATCTTATACCATATCTATGCAACACCATATTTCATCGTTTCCAACATCATAACTATTCGAAACACAGTCTTGCATGCTCAAATTTTCGTTAAAAAAAACAAGATATAATATGCACAGTGATTCCAATTATCCATATCCAATATTCATCCTTTGCAATCAAATAATAATAGACCCGGTATTAACCACCAACGGACAAATTTCCAATACTGACTGACACAATCCACTATAATCCAAACAATAATCGGGACCGATTTAATCACATATATGCCATCAACAATGTAATTGACACAATCTTGATTTGACAACAACAGTCAAAAAAAAAAAACATGTAACTCTAAGCCTGAGGTTTGTGTTCATTAAACATGTACAGACTTCCCTTTAAAAGAAATTCTCAATAAAAGACAGAGCCATATAATGCACAAGGAGAACAGAACCATATCACACACAGGTGTCTTTTAAACTTAAATAGAATCATGATCGTGTTAGGGTTTAACACAACGATGGATGGAATAACCATAATCGACCAAAAATTTCTTGGGGTTGTAGGTAACCCATACCCTTTCCTTTTTCAAACAAATTTATCACAAAGAAGAAATATAGAGACTCGATCAAGAGATGGTATTTGAATTGAGAGAGCCCATGCTCTTTTAAAAATCACCAGAGTCATTTAACCCAACATCTTGACAGAACCAAAAGGTGCCCGAGTAGAAATAGAAAAAAATCGAGTTCAGTAGAACTAAGTCATGTTCTATAAAAACAGAACCAATTCATGCTCGATAGACCAGAAACAAGTTGTGTTGAACCTTAAAAACTTTATTGCAGGGAAGTAATGAGATTTTGGCTCATCTAAGGGAGGGCCCTCGAAACATAGAGAGATTGTAACCCCTTTTCCTCTTAACAGAAGTTATCACAGAGAAGAAACCACAGGTAATCAAGATGAGTCTTGGGAGAACAGAGAGCTTGTGCTCTTTCGTTAAAAACACCACAGTTGTTTAACTCATAATCCAAAAAATTGACAGTGAGGGTAATAAATATAGCAATGAACCACCTCCAATGGATAACGAGAGGGGTGATTTCTTATAACCAGTGTGGAAGAAATGCTTGAGAACAATTGGTGGCTACTCGACACATATGCAAGCTTCCATTCAAGGTTTTGGGCAGTACAAAGATTCGACTATGCATGCTTTTAGAAATAGTGACAGTGAAGAAAAATACATAACAAACAAAAGCCCAGGGCTTGGCCAAACAAGCAAGAAAAGTGCCACTTTCGACAGCTTCATTGCAACCTGAAGGCAAAAATCATAACCATGACCGAGACGAAAAAGGGGTGATAGCAACTAATACTCAGACTGGTGGTAAAACCCCGAGCAAATAAAAACTCAGAGCTTGTTGCACCATTATCATATTTTCCACAGAGAACCAAAGTGAAAACCCAAGTTGATCGACATTTTCTTTTAAACCAACAACCAATGCACAGAATTTACAAAGCAATAACATCCATTCCTTTCCTTCAACATGCCAACATTCCATAGTATTATCATAGAAAAACATAAACACAACATTGATACACAGTTGAAACTCAAGAAAAACACAGACCTCATGCAATCCTGAACCAACAAATTGATTCATAATACAGAGGGACCATCATGGATGGAAAGCAAAGGGTTCATACCTGAAAAAATCACTTTGAGGGAAGAGTTGGACTGTGTTTTTCCTTTCAAAACCAGAAATCACAGATCTTCCACAACCACCAAAGACAAATGAAACTATGCTAAGGTGACTGGCTCAAGGGTGGTTTGGAGTGACGTGCAGTAAACTCATGTCACTTCCTCACGTGGCCCTATTCAATTTCGACATACGAGCCAGCCCATTACCATAACATCAACCATAAATTCAATACAATATCCATTTCATGAATTCAATGCCATATCCATTATATAGTGTGCCACCTGAAACATATCAAAACCTCAACAAATACCATATGTTAAACATTACCATATATGCTTTACATAACATTATTTAACCAAAGCGCATAGCATAGAAGCTAGTTCCATCACCTTTCATTTGTCAACATTATACATACCTTAAGGTTTATATATAATGTTTTTTTCAATAACCTTAGGATATAATGTTTTATATATAATTTTTTCCATAGCTTTTTCTCTTTTTGTTTTTGTTCAAGCTCCCATTTCATCCTTTAGCATAAAACATATATAATATTATAAATAAATGTTAATGCATAACATAACACCTGTAACAAAAATAATCCTTAGATCCACAACACTGCCCTGTATTGCGAGTAACCATCAACAACATTTAGAAATAATACATCAACCAACCATGTTGTCATAACATATGAAACCAAGACTTGCATCATAAACAGTAGAAGATTGTGTAGGCAACGTCATAACAGCAGAAAACATATAAGTGTAACACATCCATCATAGCGCCTCTAGTCTACAAGGGAGTCTCACCTACTAGTTAATTATTATTATCATAAATAAATAATAGAGCTTAGCAATCATTTGCGGGAAGTATTCATCGTTGTGATTTTAATCGTCAACACATATTCCATAATATACTAGTTTGCAACACATACATTTTTTTTAAACAAAACAAGAAAGAAAAATGGGCCTAAGAGCCTACCTCTTTAGCTCTCCAATGGTGGTTGAATATGACTATGGCAACCTTTAATATCCCTGCAAGCTCTCACAAATGGAAGCCTTCAAAGTTCAATGACAATCTCCCTTACAAACTCTCCAATATCTCTTCAAAACTCTCCAATATCCCTGTGAGAGCCTTCAATATTCCTTCCAAGCTCTTCAATCCCTTCCAATCTCTTCAATCTCCCTTCAATCTCCTTCAATCTCCTCAAGAACTAGCAAGCTACAAGAACACTCTCAAAGTCAAAAACCTCTTAGAAAATATGAGTGAAGTGAATGAAATGAGAAATAGAATGATAGAAAAAGGAGTGAATGCATGTTTAAATTACTTACCCAACCCTAGGCTACATTTCTCTTCCCTCATTTCTCTTAAAAAACCAAAAAAATAACTCCCTAAGACTTCCTCACACATGCAGGCTTTGGGGAGAATTTTTAGGGAGTGAACGCTCCCTGAGGAGGGAGCGCACGCTCCCTCCTCAAGGATTTTTCACTCCCTAGATGATCCCTAAGTGCTCCCTACAAAACCAGGGAGTGCAAATTTTCCTTAAGGAGCGCACTCATGAAAAACGCTCCCGAACGGGAGCGTTTAGGCAATGCTCTTGGGAGTGTCCTCTGTGAACGCTCTTGTTCAGAGAATGATTATGGATTGGGATTGAGAGGGTGTGGGGGATCCTATGCAACATAGGTTAGGATTACTTTGATATTTTGGTTGCAGAATGGTTGTGTTGGGTGCAGGACCATTTTGGGGAAAAGACTATTTTTTTATAATAAAGCGCAAATAAAGAAAATACAACTGGCAAGAAAAGTAGAAAATGTGAGGTAAAGTGCATGCAGAGGAGAAAAGCATGTGAGGCGCGCATGCAAGAATACCTAACCATTCTAGGGTTAGGGTTTGCGTAAGAGGATGTAATGTATCATAAGCCAAAAATAAGTATAAATAGGTACCTAGGAGGTCTAGGTCAAGGGTCAAAGAGTCAGTTGTTACTCAAAGAGGTCGAAAGAGTTCGATTTGATTGTAATGGTAGAACACAAGAGTGTCTGTAGAACCTGATATCTTTTTGTAAGTTGTTGAGATGGGTAGAGGAAAGAAGGTATATATTGAGGGTTAGATCACAGGCTGAGGAGCCTGGTGTGATCTAGTCTGCCTCATTGTAGATCTTGACCCAAATGACCAAGGATTGTAAGGCACACAATGCTATAATTTTGGAGAAACCATAATAAAAGAGAAAAGTAGCCAAATCTTTGTGGATGTATCCCAAGAGGGGGTGAACCATGGTATATCATGTGTTTTGTAGATTGATTATTGTTTATTTATTTACTGTCAATAGCTATCTAGTAGATGAATGCATGAATGGGTTAGCTACATCTGATTGTGTCTACATGCATGAATAAGAATGAAAGAATGTGTAGAATAGATTAATGTTAGAGTAAATAAATGAAGATCACAGAGTGTAATCCCAAATCCCCACTCATTCCCATACTGTAAGCACCTATGCGTTTCATCCACCCATAAGACTATCTCGGGTGAGACTGTGCAGTACACTATGTGTGTTGTGTTGCCTTCTGGTTAACCAGGAGGGCCAATAGTTTTAGAGTCTTTGTTGGAAGCTTGTTCAGATATGAACCTGGGTGAACCTAAGGAGTAGCAAGAGGGTAGTAACCAAAAAATGGTTTCATTGTCGGTAGGAATAGAATGGGATTGAGTGAATGAGATCTGTTGAAGAATTAGTCAAAGAATGTTAGATATGGTGAGGAAGAGTCAAAAGAATGAAAAGATAGAAGGGGATGTTCAGACCGTGAAATCCAATGAAAGAAGATATTGAAATCTGGTTGAAGACAAAGGAAATAGAGTTTGCGTAGAAAGAAAACATAAACACTAAAATAACACCACGCAAATATCTAGACAAGTACATATTTAGCGACTTGTGTGAAGTATTTTTATGTGATTTCTCTCATGTACTGCAGGAGTGTCTATCAAGGTTGAAAGACAACCACCCTACAAATCGGATCAGACAATCCTAGGGAGATTATGTTGTTGGACAACTGAGAGGGGGGGGG
>ML792791.1:82629-105988 GCA_009831015.1 Picea engelmannii | reverse complement strand
CCTTAAAAACATCTTCTAGGTCACTTGGCCCCACTTTCCTTATTTTAGGGTTAACCCACTTCTAATTTCTCCATTAAATTTATTATTGAAATAATTTATTTTGTATTCACTTTGAATTATAATACACTCATTACTTTACTTTAATATTTACCTTTTAAAATCTCTTAAACCACTTTGACTACTTTGACCTTTTGGGGCCTCTAGATGACATATGAGGGTCCTCCAACTTCGTAAGGCCATAACTCTCAAACCATGAGGAGTTATGTGACATTCCACATACCACCAGAAATGGAATGAAATGTGTTATCCATATAGAATAGTATTATCTAAAAATATATCATAACTCATACCATTATCCATCAAACAAACTTGGGTCCATTACCCAAACCTGGGGTCTCCAACTTCTCATGGCCATAACTCTCTAACCGTGAGGAGTTATGTGACGTTCCACATACCACCGGAAATGGAATGACAAGCACTATCCATCTAGGATATTTTACCTGAAAAATTCATTGTCCTTCATCTCATTATTCCACAATTAATCATGGGTTCTCTTACTCCACAAAGTGTCTTCCCGTGAGGGCTTTCACCATAAGGGGGCCACTTTGGAGTTCATCCATATTTACTTCTTATAAACCATGACAAGACAATAATGAGTCATATTTACATCAAACAATATTGGGTCCATTACCCAAACCTTTGTGTTGTGGGGCTTTCTTCAAGGGTTGACATCAATGACAACCAACCTTAATCAACAACGCTAAGATACCGCGCACTAGATTTGTACATGAGCTTAGCTGTAAACATCCCACTAGGAACAAAAAGGACGGTTTCATATATTAAGAACCTGTTGACAAATTAATTCCACAAGCCTAGTTTAGAGGATCAGTACATGAATGAGATGATAGAGATCAGACAGAAACTAGAAGAATTTATTTGGGAGATTGACCATAGATTCAAATAATTGAAGGGAAAGTTGAAGTATGTCATGAAATATATGAAGCATATACATTTATTTGTGAATTCACTGCTACCACACCTGAAATGCCCTTTGAGATAGAAGAAGTTTCAAACTTAGGCAGAGGCTCTACAGGAAGTCTTGCAACTGGAGGAGAACCAATACCAGAAGATGGATCCAGCAATAGAGGAGTTGAAGAAAGATCTAAAGAATCTAACATTTAAATGGGGTAAGGAAAAAACAAAAGTTGTTTGGTGTACCACATGAAGGACAAAAGGACACCACAAGAATGAATGCCCAAATTTCATGAAGTACATGGAAAAAGGGCTACCAAACCCTTTTCCAATAGGAGGACTATGGTGTGATATATATAAGACACAGGGGCATGATCCATATCATTGTCCAATGATGTAGAAATACTAGACAGTGCCTAAGAGTTCATACTACAACTTTTGCAAGTGAGTGGGCCATGATGACAAATATTGCAGGACAATGGATCTGATGAGGGAAAGAACATCAGACACCTATAGGGTGTAGGCATAAATGATGGCAGGGAAAGATGCACCATAGTTTAACCAAGTACCAGCCCCATATAACACTATGCAGTAGTAGTATAACACTGCACAGTAGCAATATAACATTGTGCATCTGTAGTACAATATCGTGTAGCCACAGTATAATCTCACGCAGTAAAATAAGGTGTCTCAGTACAATGCACCGCGAAGAGATCAAGTTGGCTACAGAGGTGGAGGATGAGGTAGAGGAGGCTTTGGAAGAGGTAGAGGACCGATGGTATGTCATAATTGTCAACAAACAGGACACTATGCACGAGAATGTCCACTTCCACCTGCGACATGTATGTATTGTCATGCATCATACCATGACACAAAATATTGTCATAAACTATTGAGGAATATCTAGAAGAAGAGGAATTAGAAAAATTAGAATGTACAGTGGATATCTACATAAGCTAGAGAGGATGGAATAAATATCAACATAGTCACGCACGGAGGAGATAAAACAGGACTTGGCGTGGGAAGAAAAGATCCAGCACAACACCAATGGGTGAAGAAGAATGTCAAACCACAGAATTAGTTTGATGCGCAGAATGAAAAGGAGACATTCAAGTAAGCTAGACAATAATTCTTGAATCCATATATTGAATCTACATCAATTGCGCAACATACTCAGGATGTACCAATGTATGAGATGCCTTCATTGTTCAATCACACTAATGAAGCACAACCTTTCAGAAAAGTAAGTACCATAAAGGATTTTATGCAACCCTGTGTTAAACTAATAAATGATCCTTCATTTGTTAAAGTATTACAAAATGTGTTATAAATATGTAACGCGGAGGTAGAGGGGAAGCTAGAGAAGAAAACGGTTAATTATTTGCATATAAGGAGGAGGACAAGCAGAGAATTCAGACTAAATTCCAACATTGGAGATGTCAACATGGGGGATATTATACTGGATTTAGGCACCAAATTAAATGTGTTACCCAAGAAGACACGGAAATGTATGGGAGAGACCACATTAGGATATTCACATGTTCAAGTAGAAAACCAACACAGAGTCATGCCAATTGGAAGGCTTAAAGGAGTCATAGTCGACTTGGATGGAGCGTGCACTAAAGAAGACTTTGAGGTCATAGAAATATTAGATGGTACAACACCTTATCCAACATTTCTTGGAATGTGTTAACATTAATTCTTGTTAAGAGGGGTGGTTTTTTTTCTCTCCTTTGAGCCCGTACCCCGAGCTGTGAAGAAGTAGGCCTAAAAGTCCAACAAAGGCATTTTGTCCAAGGATGCGTCCGTGAGCACACCGTGCAGTGCGTAAAATCTCAATTTCGGGCTTAAAATGTTAGCATACGCACAACCCAGTGTCCGGCGGCAAGGATCAATCGATGGAGCAGATCGTCGGTCGGCAGATATTTGTGGCTGATGGAATTATGCCATGTTTATCACAGGAATCGGGCCCGCAATCTCATCGAAATGATCTGGGCCGTTCGATCAAGGAGAGACACATGGAGCACGATTGGGCTCTATTGCCACTTTGCCTATCGTGACTTTGAAGAGCAAGGATTAGCTCCCTCCCATCCATGAAACGTGAAGTGCTGAGGGCATCTAGAATTCGGGCTCACAGTATCGGCCAAGAAGTTCAGGGTCGTCCGATCAAGGAGGGACACATGGCGCACAATTGGGCTCTATCGCCACTTCGCCTATCATGACTTTGAAGAGAAAGGATCAGCTCCCTCCCATCCATGAAACACGAAGTGCCGAGGGCGTCCAGGATTCGGTCCCACAGTATCGTCGAAGAAGTTCAGGGTCGTCTGATCAAGGAGGGACATGTGGCGCATGATTGGGCTCTATCATCACTTCACCTATCGTGACTTTGAAGATCAAGGATCATCTCCCTCCCATCCATGAAACGTGAAGTGTCAATGGAATCCAGGATTCAGGCCCATAGTATCACCGAAGAAGTTCAGGGCCATTCGATCAAGGAGGGACATGTGGCGCATGATTGGGATGTATCGCCACTTCACCTATCATGACTTTGAAGAGAAAGGATCAGCTCCCTCCCATCCATGAAATGCGGAGTGTTGAAGGTGTCTAGGATTCGGGCCCACAGTATCGCCAAAGAAGTTCAGGGTCATCCAATAAAGGAGGGACATGTGGCACGCAATTGGGCTCTATCGCCACTTCGCCTATCGTGACTTTGAAGAACAGGAATCAGTCTCTTCGCAGCCGCGAAACGTGAAGTGTCGAAGGCGCCTCTGGGTGTGGGCCCACGGTCATAGCACTGGGTCATACAAAAAAGGGACAAAGCAGATGAGGGACGTGGAGCCAATGTGTTCAAGGAAAAATGATTGTGGCTGTCATTTTTAAAGCCGATCCAACCATTGATCCTGGAAGGTTGTTTCGCGAGATTAGGCACCAGGAAATTTGAAGGAAGGGGAAGTAGAAATCCCCAAAAGAAGAAATTCCAAAGAGCCCTTGGAGAGAGGCGCCAGGTCATGGCCATGGGTTACATTGAGGACGGTGCCGGAAGAAAGGGAGGCTAGCCTATGAGCCCTAGAGAGCAAGCACGTGGTCTTCTCCTGAGGGTATCATCTCGGCCACTCCCTGGGGAATCAGTTAATGAAAATTGAGCAGGTAGGTGAAACCTCAGCTTGAGCCATAAATGGAACGTATGGGAGGCCTGGAGAAATCATCCCGTGGTACCCTTGTGTGAAGGTCCCCCCCTGCAAGAGCCATGCTGAGTTAAGGTGGCATCTGAAGAAGGATTTTTTTCCAGGTTTGACTGAAAATACGCCACACCTTGGAGATTCCAGCACGCCTCTGTTGGACGAATTTTTCTTAGTATATATACTGAGTTTTTCTATTTTTGTAAGCATCAATGGTAGAGCAAAGCTCCGGATTATAAAATTTTAATAGACGCTCTATTTCTCTGGTTATGTATCTATATGTGAGATTTCTTGTTTTATAACAGACAGCTTTCTTATCCCATCTAGTTTCATCTCATACTGAGAGAGTTCATGATCGAATGATTCGCGTGGATTACTGTGACTGTGTTAAGATAAAGGATTTATTGTAACACCATTATATTCTCAAGTGTTGCCTACATTCGAGTGTAAGAAGTTCTCACGTTCAATTTTTTCTTCTATAGGTTGTCAGAAGCTCGATGCCTACAGCAGCCCTTAGCTTTTCCTTACAGAAGTCTTCCTCCTATTCACCCTTACTACAACTCATTGTCTGAAGTTTAACTAAGACCTCACCTACCTGTGCATGTCCATCCTAGTTTCAGAGTTAGAACAATATTTTTATTAGTTTTCTTCCACTTGATCACCCCCTATAAACAAATCATGACATAAACTGATGGGCGTCAGGCTCTGCTCCTGCTGCAATCCAGGAGTGACTTCCAATGCCAACATTTTTGGCGCCGTTGTCGAGGACGCAGTTGAAAATTTTCCCCGAGATTGAACGACATTGAGCCTCTGATTCTGAAGGTGCATCAGGCATCAGAGCCTTTAAAGATTTCTACTGTGCACCTGGCGACTCCATTGTGATGACTCCACTGTGGCGAACCTGATTTTTAATTGTGGCTTTCAGAGGTAGACACACGCGGTCCCATCCACAACTACCTCTAGCTACGCCTGAAGCTGAGCCACAGGCGAATTTCAGAAAAGGAAAGGCCCCTCAAGGAGAAACTTCCACCGCCGAACCAGGTAATTTTATGTCTCCTTCTATAGAAACCCCTTTTTCTTCTCCTCAGCTTTGTAGCAGACCGTTTTCTGAAGCCTCCCGTTTCCTAAATTTCAGAAGTGTTCTTGTCGAGTTGTCCCCTCCTGGTTTTGGAGTAGAGGGAGAAACCCTTGTCACTTCCCTTACCCCTGTAAGCATGTTTCCAGTATCCCCAGTTCAAGCTCCTTCCCCTCCAAGTTCTCATCCACCTAATATCCCTATGGCAGGAGAAAATCCCCCTATGACCAGAATGGAGGCTATTATAGTTGCTAGGTATGCTCCCCTTGTGTTACCTCAGCCTCTCAATGCCCTTCCAGCAGATGGTTACCTCAAGCAGCTGCCCAAGTTTACAGGTGAGGGGGACATAACTGCAGAAGAACGCCATGAAGCCTTCTACAGTTTTACAGATGATCATGTTATCATGCATGCAGATGTATGGATGAGGATTTTCATCCATATTCTTGAAGGCGAGGCTAGAAAATGGTTTAGGGCCCTGCCTCTTGGATCTATTGATAGGATTGAGGCTTTGGATAGTGCCTTTTTGCGACAATGGGGAGACAAAAAGGACTTCATGTATTACATGACTGAGTTTGGGTCTTTGAAGAGAAAGGAAGGAGAGTTTGTCTCTGACTTCTCCAAAAGATTTAATAAAATGTACAATAAGATCCCCACTAAGATAAAGCCCTTCGAAGCCTCTGCAAAGATCACTTATGCCAGCGCTTTTGATCTTGATTTCTGCCTCCTGCTGAGGTAAAGGAGAGCCACCACTCTAGGAAAGGAAAATAGTAATGGAAGAATTGGGACTGGAGGTGAAAAAGACTTATCATGATTTGTACTCTTTTGATTCCTTGGAGTCATCAAAGACTTGGCGGTCTCTCTGTTTTAGCTGCCAATGAAGAGTGTGGTCATGAAATTGTAGTGGTCGACGTTGCTCCCAAGTTCGGCATGTTGTTGTCAAGATCTTGGATTAAAAATCTTGGAGGAACATTACAGATGGATCTCACATATGCTACTATTCCAGTTTTTGGAGGGGAACATAGGAGGCTGTACAGAGAAGCCCAGCTAGCCTACATTGTTAGCGATGAGGAAAACCCTACCAATCACCCTATCTTTGCGCTAGACACTGATTTGGGATCTAGTTTGTTACAGCTTACTGATGCTCCTGAATCCCCTTTCCAAATCAGAAAGCAACCCTTATTTGATCACGGGACAGCTCCTCCAACCACCTCTATTTGGAAAATGTTTTTCGACAGAGCTTCTTCTAGCGAAGGCGTTAGCGCTAGAGTGGTCTTTATGTCTCCTTGTCAGGAAGCCATATCCCTATCATACAAGCTTGAATTTGAAGCAACTAATAATGTGGAAGAATATGAAGCTCTTGTTCTATGTTTAAGGGCTGCAAAAGAAATGGGGATTGAGGGAGTAGCAGTGTTCGGAGATGCTGAGTTGATTATACAGCAAGTCAAAAACGCTTACCAGACTAAGCATCCTCGGCTCAGAACTTACAAAGAGGAGGTATGGGACATGATTGACAATTTCTTCTCATCTCTCAACATCTCTTTTATTCCAAGGGAGAAAAATGCTTTGGTCGATTCTTTAGCCGGTTCAAGATCCCTCTGTTGTCTATGGTCAAATATAATGTTGAGATAAAATATAGGCCCTATGTACTAGACAATGTCAAGCATTTGAAGGTATTCTACGATGATATTGAAATCAAAAAATTTCTCCAATCTGTTGATGAACTTTCTGCGTTGCAAATTGATCAGGATCCTGACCTTGAAGGTGACCCTTACCCTGAGGTGTTTTTAAATGAAATTTTTAATCGCCAGATTATTCAGCTGCCTAGAAATCACATTCTGAGGGGACTAGTCCCTTTAGAAAGATTGTTCGATGGGAATAATGTGGCATTAAAGGGTAGGGTTTCATATGAAGATGCTGACACAGCTGAGTGCAACATTGGCACATAAGAGGAGCCTAAGTTTGTCAAGTTGTCGAGCAGTTTTACCAGAGAACAGAGGGTCGAATATACAGAGTTATTAAGAGAATTTGCTGATGTGTTTGCATGGACCTATGAAGACCTCAATACATATGACACATTCGTCATTGAACACAAGATCCCACTGAAGAAAGAGGCTAGGCCATTTAGGAAAAAGCTAAGACAGATAAATCCCATGTTGCTGCCTGTCATGGAAAAAGAAGTGAAGAAGTTGTTAGATGCCCACATCATTGTCCCCTTGAGATGTTCTAAATGGGTGGAGAATTTGGTCCTGGTAAGGAAGAAAAGTGGCAAAATCAGGCTTTGCATTGACTTCAGGAATCTGAACAGAAGCTCAAGAAAGGACAATTACCCCCTACCTAAGATGGAACACATATTGCAGAGGGTAACTGGTGCATCCAAGATATCCATGATTGATGGATTTTATGGCTATAATCAGATATCGGTCATGCCTGAGGACAGGGAAAAGACAGCCTTCACCACTCCTTGGGGCACATTCATGTATGCCAAAATGTCGTTTGGACTAATGAATGCAGGAGCAACATTTCAGCGAGCCATGGACATAGCCTTCATCGGAGAGAGAGATCAGTTTTTGGTGATCTATCTGGATGACATCACAGTCTTCTCCAGGTCTGATAAAGAGAACTGCTATCACTTAAGGAAAGTTTTCTCGAAATGCCGGAGGTTTGGTCTTTCCCTAAATCCCAAGAAATATGTGTTTGCTATGATGGAGGGAAAGTTGTTAGGCCATATAGTATCTGAGGGCCTTTTTAGGAAAGATTAACTTTCTGAGGAGGTTCGTCTCAAATTTTGTTGAACTGGTGAAACACATCACAGCCATGCTCAAAAAGGGAAATGAAGTGAAGTGGACCACTGAACCCAGGGAATATTTTGTCCAAATAAAAAGGGCATTAACTGAGGCACCTGTGTTGATCAGACTTGACTATTCCAAAGACTTCCTAGTTTTTTCTTTTGCTTCTTTTGATACAGTAGCAGCGGTCTTATTGCGGAAAAATGAGGAAGGGTGAGAGAAACCCATTTCCTTCTTTAGTAAATCATTAAGAGATGCAAAAATCAGGTATGAAATCATGGAGAAATAGGCCTATGCCTTGGTGAAAGCTCTCAAAGCTTTCAGAGTCTATGTCTTGCACTCAAGACTGACCGCATACGTTCCTTCGGCCTCTATGAAGGACATCCTCGTAAAGCCTGACATAGATGGGAGAAGAGGTAAATGGATTGCTAAGATCCTTGAGTTTGAGCTAGAAATAAAACCCACCAAGTTGGTTAAGGGGCAGGGTTTGGCCAAGCTACTGGCTTAATCCAATTGCAGAGCCTTGGGGGTTAGTCTGATCAATACTTTCTCAAGAACTCAACAAGCTGAGTTGCCCAGCCAAATCTCTCAGGAGGGCTTGCCACTAACAAAATGCGCCTAGTATCGAGACATTTTGTACTTTCTGCAGGAGTTGAAGCCCCCTGATGGAATGGGTAAAAGTAAAGCAAGATATTTAAAACTCAAGGTGGTCAAATATTGCCTCATTGGACAAGTCTTGTACTGGAGAGACCCTCTAGGGGTGTTGCTGAGGTGTTTGAACCCACAGGAATCCCAGAAGGTTATATTTGAATTCCATAGCTGCCTTTGTGGAGGACATTATTTTTGGAAGAACACAACTCACAAAATTCTCAGAGTTGGGTACTATTGGGCCACCTTATTCACCAATGTCTGCAGAGAATTCAGAGCTTGCATCAAATGTCAAAGGTTCTCAGGAAAGTAGCAGCTTAGACCACTGCCACTGAAGCCTGTATTAGCTTCAGCACCTTTTCAACAGTGGGGGTTGGACTTCATCGGAGAAATCCATCCTCTTTCAAGTGGCCAACACAGATGGATCCTGACTGCAACAGACTATTTCACCAAGTGGATAGAAGCTGCCCCCACCAGAAGTGCATCACACAAAGTAATTATCGGCTTCTTGGAGGATATTATAGTTAGATTTGGCTGTCCCAGCAGGATTGTCACTGATAATGCCGCTTCGTTCAAATCTGAGCCTCTGATTAAGTTCTGTGAGTAGTTCGAGATCACGCTAATTCACTCCACCCCCTATTATCCTCAAGGAAATGGACTGGCAGAATCTTCCAATAAAATCCTAATCAAGCTCATTAAAAGATTATTGGAAGAAATAAAAAGGCTTGGGATTCAAAGCTCAAATTATCTCTATGGGTCGATCAAGTGACAACAAAGAAGTCCCTGGGCACCTCGCCTTTTCAGCTGGTTTACGGAACAGAGGCAGTGTTTCCCACTCATCTCGCCTTACCTGTAGCAAAGTTCTTTCAAGATTATGAAGGAGAGTTGGATCATATGATCAGAAGGATTCATCAGATGGTGGAAGTACAACAGATTAGGGAACAAGTGATGGACATAGCTCATAGTCATTAGCAGAAGGTCAAACAGGCCTTTGACAGGAAGGTCAGGAAGAAGGAGTTTGAGATTGGGAATTTGGTGCTTAAGTGGGATGCACCCTGACAGGATAAGGGAAAACACAGCGAGTTTGATGCCCTATGGATCGGTCCCTTCAAAATCTTTGAGGTTTTCTCAAATAACACGTACAGGTTGCAGGATTTGGAGGGTGAGGTCTTTAACAGCCCAGTAAATGGGCATTTTCTGAAGAAATGTTTTGTTTGAGCCTTAGACATCTCCTTTGTTTGTAAATATTGTCCTTTTGGTTCTTTGTTTATTTTTATTTTTCGGCTTAGTAAATGACTCCATATCCCAATAGCAAGGCACTGAAGATGAAAATGAGTTCTTATATAATCACAGGGATGACTCTATCCCCCATGGAGCCTAATGTTAACATTAATTCTTGTTAAGAGGGGTGGGTTGTTTTCTCTCCTTTGAGCCCGTAGCTCGAGCTATGAAGAAGTAGGCCTAAAAGTCCAACAAAGGCATTTTGTCAAAGGATGCGACCGTGATCACACCGTGTAGTGTGTAAAATCTTAATTTTGGGCTTAAAATGTTAGCAGATGCACGACCCAGTGTCCGGCAGCGAGGATCGATCGATGGAGCAGATCGTCGGTCGACGGATATTTTCGACCGACGGAATTATGCCATGTTTAGCACAAGAATTGGGCCCGCAATCTCACCGAAATGATCCAGGTCGTCCGATCAAGGAGGGACACATGGTGCATGATTGGGCTCTATCACCACTTTGCCTATCGTGACTTTGAAGAGCAAGGATCAGCTCCCTCCCATCCACAAAATGCGAAGTGCCGAGGGCGTCTAGGATTCAGGCCCACAGTATCGCCAAAGAAGTTCAGGGTCGTCTGATCAAGGAGGGACACGTGGCGCACGATTGGGCTCTATCGCCACTTCGCCTATCGTGACTTTGAAGATCAAGGATCAGCTCCCTCCCATCCACAAAATGCAAAGTGTCGAGGGCGTCCAGGATTCAGGCCCACGGTATCACCGAAGAATTCCAGGGTCGTCTGATCAAGGAGGGACATGTGGCACACAATTGGGATGTATCGCCACTTCTCCTATCGTGACTTTGAAGAGCAAGGATCAGCTCCCTCCCATCCATGAAAAACGAAGTGCCGAGGGCATCCAGGATTCGGGCCCACAGTATCGTCGAAGAATTTCAGGGTGGTCTGATCAAGGAGGGACATGTGGTGCACGATTGGGCTCTATCTACACTTCACCTATCGTGACTTTGAAGAGAAAGGATCGGCTCCCTCCCATCCACAAAATGTGAAGTGTCGAAGGCATCCAGGATTTGGGCTCATAGTATCTCCGAAGAAGTTCAGGTTCATCCGATCAAGGAGGGACACGTGGCGCATGATTGGTCTCTATCGCCACTTCGCCTATCGTGACTTTGAAGAACAAGAATCAGCCTCCTCCCAGCCGCGAAACGCAAAGTGCCAAAGGCACCTCTGGGTGTGGGCCCACGGTCATAGCACTGGGTCATACAGAAAAGGGACAAAGTAGATGAGGGAAGTGGAGCCAATGTGTTCAAGGAAAAATGATCGTGGCCATCATTTTTAAAGCTAATCCAACCGTTGATCTTGGAAGGTCATTTCGCAATATTGGGCACCAGGAAATTTGAAGGTAGGGGAAGTAGAAATTCCCGAAAGAAGAAATGTTGAAGCACCCTTGGAGAGAGGTTCCAGGTCATGGCCCTGGGTTACATTGAGGGAAGTGCCAAAAGAAAGGGAGGCTAGCCTCCGAGCCCTAGAGAGCAGGCACATGGTCTTTTCCTGAGGGTCTGATCTCGGCCACTCCCTGGGGAATCAGTTAATGAAAATCGAGCAAGTAGGTGAAACCTCAGCTCGAGCCATAAATGGAAGTTATGGGAGGCCTGGAGAAATCATCCCATGGTACCCTTGTGTGCAGGTCCCCCCCCTGCAAGAGACATGCTAAGTTAAGGTGGCGTGTGATGAAGGATTTCTTTCCAAGTTTGACTGAAAAGACGCCACACCTTGGAGCTTCGAGCATGCCTCTGTTGGGAGAATTTTTTTGAGTATATATACTCAGTTTTTCTATTTTTGTAAGCATCAATGGTAGAGCAAAGCTCCCAATTATAAAGTTTTAATAGACGCTCTAGTTCTCTGGTTATGTATCTGTATGTGAGATTTCTTGTTTCATAACAGACAGCTTTCTTATCCCATCTAGTTTCATCTCGTACTGAGAGTTCATGATCGACTGATTCGCGTGGATTACTGTGACTGTGTTAAGATAAATGATTTATTGTAACCCTGTTATATTCTCCAGTTTTGCCTACATTTGAGCGTAAGAAGTTCTCACGTTCAATTTTTTTCTTCTACAGGTTGTCAGAAGCTCAATGCCTATAGCATCCCTCAGCGTTTCGTCACAAAATTCTTCCTCCTATTCACCCTTACTACAACTCACTGTCTGAATTTTAACTAAGACCTCACCTACCTGTGCATGTCCAGCCTAGTTTTGGAATTAGAACGATATTGTTCCAAGTTTTCTTCCACTTGATCACCCTCTATAAACAAATCGTGACATAAACTGATGGGTATCGGGCTCTGCTCCTGCTGCAATCCAGGAGTGACTTCCAACGCCAACATAATGGATTGAAAATTTCATAACTAGGCCATAATCAATTTAAAGACAAGAAATATGACATTCGAATCAAGAGAATACAGATTTGTTGCACCATTACACCCTTCAGAAGGATAAATATTTATAGAACCAACTTGTCTGGATTTATAAGAAATTAACCAGCTCTACACAACCACCATGTGCATGGAAGATTACATTGATCCAACTGCAGATGATGTGCTCAGCTGGATAATTATCCCCTCATGTGCTTCTGATTCTGATACATGATTGGAGAATTGGCAATGGCACCTACATGAAGTATCTACAAGAAGGTGCACATGAATAGATCATGCAGTAAGATGGGTGGGTATAGAAATCAGAGAACCTCCCAGTTTTCATGGAATAAATGATTTAGAGGAATTCCTAACAATATACAAAGACGAAGTACTGGAAAATCAAAGGCTCTTAGTCATGGAAATTGCACTCAAGGCAACACCTACAATATGGTGGGGTGCACACAAAGTGATCCGTAAATGGGTCGAGTACTACTCTCCCAAATGTTTACAATGTGAGGATCTTTAAATTGACTATGGCTTATACAGGTTTTATTGAGCGTATTAGTTCATTTATCATAATGCATTAAAACACATAAACATAAGTAAATGAACATAGAATAGAGAAAAACACATGAAGGCAAATAAGAGAGAGACAAACGATGTTGATAATGGAGTTCACCCCTCCACCTTTGGGGCTACGTCTCCAGACCTTCTCCAACTGGAACGCAGATCTTCTATATTCCTTCTTCAAAGTGAGCTCTTAAATCTCTCTTACATTCAAGGACTATGGCTCTTCATTAGCTCAGCACTATGGCTTTCAATAGCTAAGCACTCTCTCCTTTCTTCCTCTCCTCTCAACATGGCTCACATAAGGAATATATATAGTTTTTCCTTACTCACTCTCCAACTAAGAGAATTAATTACAAGATCCACAATTGTAGGATCTGATTACAAAGAAGGAAAAACAAGATCCTTAAAAGAAGGATCTTCAACCATCTTAGGCTCAAAAATGGAAAAGTCTCAAAACTACCCAAAGACTTTCCAACCATGCCCTTGATTCTCTCAACCTACAATTGAGAAAAAATGGCAAATTGGTGTGAGGTGGCTTCTCACATGAAAACCAATTTCCATAATTAATAAATGAATAATATGTGAGACAAATTTTCTCTCACAAATATTAATCATTTTAATTACAAGTGAATAATAATAATGTATGAGTTATTAAAGCTCATAAAATGCATGAGCACTTCATAAAAGCATTAATCAAACTAATATGAAAAATGCATGAAGTATTTTTCCCCCAAATGCATAATTAAATGTGTGAGAAATAAAACTCAAGAAAGAATCATTTAAATCCACTTAAACACTTTTGTCGCCACCTTGAAATCAACATGGCGCTAAGTTATTTCACATGCGGAGATCCATTCAGATCACACCTCCCCACAAAAGAAACTTTTGGTCTCCAAAAGTATCAGCTTCAATCCATCATAAAGTGCATGCAAATGTCTCTGAAAGGCACATTCCCTTAAGACTCCTTCACCCATGTTCTTCAGAATCAGAATGCAAACGCCCACATCTGCAACTGCTGCAACGCAAATGCCTGAAAAAGGCACATCCCCTCAAGATTCCTTCACCTATATTCTTCGGAATCGGAATGCAAATGCCCACATCCACAACTGCTGCAACCTGTAATTGATGATAACCTGGATCATACCTGTTTACATTTTTTTGAAACACTTGCCAAGAATTTATAACCACACTCATTGGTCAAGTTTAATAAAAATAGGCTTGCTTCAATCAACTTTTACAAAGAACCCAACAAGGCTTAATGCGCAAAAATACGCCTCTCACTCTTCTCCATGTAAGAGTGGCTAAACAAGCCTTTTTCAATGCTTCATAATCATCTTTACATCAAGTTTTAATGGCAATTATGGCCTTTACATGGCATTTGCAACAATTTACATGCCAATTTTGAAATTCCAAAAGGAAATTACATGAATTTCAATGTGCATAAGATGGGAAAAACATACCTTCTCTATGCTCGGCTTTCATGGCTTTTCTGTGCTCGATTTCCAAGATATTTTATCAGCAATTTCTCCAGAAACAATAACTTCATATCTGAGCTATACAGAGAAGGAAGAGGCCACTTTTGTTGATCAGTTAGTTTGCCAATTGGAGATGGTGAATTGCTTTATGTTCTATTTGTGAACAATTCTTAAGCACCTGGAGCTTCCACGTTGCTTTCAGTTGTCTCTTGGTTCCCTAATGCAACCGCAACCATCAATGTTGGACCAACAATGCGTAATTCCACTAAATGTCTGCCTTCTAACTGCATTGCATGTCTCAAAGATAAAGAAAAGAGCCCAACGGTTGCTTCCCGGGCCAGTGACAAGAAAGCTTATGTTCAGTGATGATGTATTGGCAAAATGCATCGGCAAAACGCGTTCACCGCAGCCTGGTTCAACGATTTTCCTCTATGATAGCCAAATCTCTCTTTTCATGCAGAAAATCGGGCTGCGGATCAAACTATCCTCGTCGATGAGATCGTCCTTCTGCGCGACCTTCTTCTTTTCCGATCTTTATCCAATTTTCAATCACAGTTTTCGTAATTCTTTTTCTTGGAAGCTTCGATGGCAGACGGAGCCTTCACATGCACCAGCACTGTGAAATTCTCGGAAGCTTCACTGGCCAAAATGGCTTCGATCTCGGGATACAATGCTAACCTCATTTTACTTACATTTCTAGCAGCTTAAGCGCTTGTTCCTTCCTGATCGACAACGAAACCCTTGAATTCGAACTTGCGACCGAATGAAGGACAAACAAGCTTACAAAACAATGATGGTCGTCGTCGTCATACACTGCCAGTTCTTGGGTAAAGTCTTGACGATGACCTCTAAAGCTTGCGATCGAATCGTCTAGAATTCTGAGTACCGGATCCAATCTTCTTTGCTCTTCTTTTGCGGTTCTCAAAAGGACCTCCTGGTCTCTAACGATATTGTAATGCCTTCGATCATGTACATTTCCATTTGTAATTATCGGCGTAGTCGCAGTGGTGTCAATATCATTATTCTTATCTTCCTTTACGGAAACCTGCCACAGCACTTCTTTCCATTTTTCTCGGCAAACGGGACAGATCAAGTTGTCGTGACGAACATTGGAGACAATGCACAGAAAATGAAAAGAATGAGAACATTCCGTTGTAAAGATCGCATGTCTAGTGTTGGGTTTCATTGTCTCCAAGCATATTTCACAACAGCCTTTCGGCATCTGACTCCTGTTCCGAAACAAATTCAGTCGCGATGACAAGGGTATGGAGTTCTTCGACATCGTTTCAGGCGACACGGCAGTTTCCCTATTACACAACTGCGGACTTTGGGTATCCAACCTAGAGCAGTTGACAGGCTCACAATTAGCTCTGGGGCTTGAAACAGGCTGCCTGCGAGTACTTTCGGCTTGATTTTCTTGAATTTGAACACCAGCACTTCGGCGGCTACTATTGATAATTCGGCTGCGGCCATCGATGAGATCCAAGATAAGAAGCAACTTTCTCATTCGGAGGCCATTTGGCGCGATTTTCACGTCGTTGGATTTATCTCATCCATCCCTTTGCAATGATGCCATTACTTCTCGATTCCGATTCGGAAATTTTTTGAGTGTTTTCCATCAAAAGGGAGATACCTGCCCCCATAAAACTCAAAATTTTGCAACATAGCAGAAATAAAACTTGCAGAAACATTATGAACTTCTTACCGAACCAGCACCAAGCACTTTCATTTCGTAATCATGTTTTTCCAATGGTGGATGGAGCCTCCTTCTTCATAGGCTCTTTTACATTCTGCTTGTTTGACTTGTGGCGAATTTCAGGGTGCAATTTCCAGCACTTCTTCTCCCAATGACCACTAATTTTGCAGAAATTGCAGAAATTCCTTCATCTTCCATTCTACTGTACATTCCTTGTAGGAGGATATGAAAGTTTCTTCTTCTGCTTGGCCTCACTTCTCATGGACACATCCATCTTCTTAACCCACATTTTCTTTGTTTGATGCTTAACTACATCACGGTTAGAATATCTATGGAAGCAATCATTTCTCTTATATGCAAAAGAAGAACTTGAATGATTGTTATACCTTCCTGCCTTGTCCTTGAACTAATGAGGACTAACTGTCTTGATTCCCTTATTGGAATCCGGTGGTGAAGAGATGGCTTTCGCTTCAGCAACTTTCGAGCATTCTCCTTTCTCTTCATGTCCATAACCCAAGCCTGCAAATGGTTTTCTTGGTACAACCTCCAATGGTTGGGTGAATCCTTGACCATTAATGCCAAGTACACCTCCTCTATACCCCATCTTCGTGAGGATATTCATGCCAACATTAGTTTCATATTGAGAGAAAACAGAACATGAAGAAACATTGTTATCACTGAAATTTCGTCTGCACATGGTTACAAGAACTCAGCATCGTCAAACAGTAATGAAGTCATTCATGGCCCTGAATTAATGTCACAACATTCAAAAAAAGGGAAAAAACTATACAAATTAGTGAAAAATTGAAGAGCGCTTTGCATACATTGGGCGTGCGCCGCACATGCGTGGAACATGAACATAGAAAGCGTGCATATGCGCACAATGCGCGATTGTTAGCGCAAAAATCCACGCACCTGCTAAACGACGCATTTATGAATGTGGTCAGCCTCCCAACCACTTACGGTTCAGATCCCAAGCCGATTTGACCTCCAAATCTGGGCTGGATCTGAATGGTGGGCTGGTCAAAGACCTAAAAATGCCCTAAATGGCCTCTTTTCACACTACAAAGCAGTTAAACAAAATCTCAAAGAATTGCTATAAAAAGCCATGGATGCACCTCATTTTCTCAAGGAATTCAAAGTAATGTTATGTTGCCTATATTGTTTTAAGGACTCCATCCTTGACAAGAACACATTGGCACCATTTCATTGAGCAATCCACCTCTCCATTGAGTGGATTTGCAAAGAGTTCTTTCACCACTATTCTCATTTTCTTTGTTAGAAGGAGAGCAAGCTTGTGAGGGTCCAAGAGCCTTCCCTTGGAGGAAGAAGGGACTCATAGTCCCCTTTCTTCTTGGTGCTTTGATTTCATCAATAAGATCAGCCTCTAACATTGGTGACATGGGTCTTTTTGTTCTTTTGTCCCTATGCTTATGATTTTAATTTTTATTGCATCTATTAGTTTAATTCTTAGTTATAGTTTTGTTTTTCTTTCTCTAACTCTTTTCTCTACAGCTGTCTTGCTCAGCAAACCCAATTGGGCATGCAAGCACCTCTTATTTTCTCACCAAGGTGACGAAAAAAGTGCAACAGATTGGCGACTCTGGCACAACTTATCATCGGTCTTGTCGTCCCCCTGACACTCGACCTCGTTACACGGTTGCAACCACTTTTTATCTCATACATCCTCCAACCAAGGGCAGTCTTGAGTCTTCCCACTTCTTGACTTCGTCCATGTACCTCTTCCACTTCCTCACCTCCGTAGATTCCACGAATCCCTTTTCTTCTGGGAGTCACGTTCCCCTTTTGTCAACATCAGCACAATTTTCCAGAAGGGCGACAGTATCTTGATTCTCATTCTCCATTCAATGATAGATCTCGGACAGCACAGGGTGAAACACCATTGCTCCCTATTGTCGTTGGCCCCCGTAACATTCGACGCCAACACTTTCTCGTGTTACGGTGGGTCTTATTTTGCGACTATTGCAATTATTTCTCTCATTTTCCGAAGACCTCTGAACTTGGTTGGGCTATCAATGCCCACATAATCGCTGCTACTTATTACCGCGATCACTGCCTACTATTCAGAGTATGTTCATTTACAGAATTTTCTTTTGCCTTTATCACAATCACCCCCAAGGGCGCTGCAGTTGTCTACACCAACACTTCCGTCATCTTTTTAGAGTTACATGACACGAGCATGGGGCATGCCCACCTCGTTTGTACACAGTTTTATATTTTACACACCTTATGGAAGGTCGGGTCCTACCAGTTCCTTTTTCCCTCCAACAGATCGCTCTGGACACTCACACTATTACTCTCTCTTACAACAACATTCTCAGTAGAAGAAACATTGATGGATTTTGGCTATACGTATGCTCCTAACCTCATCCATCAGGGGGCATCTGTTATCACTAAAATTTTGTTTGCACATGGTTCCAAGAACTCAGCATAGTCAAACAGTAATGAAGTCATTCATGGCCCTGAATTAATGTCACAGCATTCAAAAAAAGGGCAAAAACTATACAAAGTAGTGAAAAATTGAAGAGCGCTTTGCATACATTGGGCGCACGCGCACATGCGCGGAACATGAACGTAGAAAGCGTGCATATGTGCACGATGCGCGATTGTTAGCGCAAAAATCCGTGCACCTGCTAAACCGCGCATTTATGAATGTGGTCGGCCTCCCAACCACTTATGGTTCAGCTCCCAAGCTGATTTGACCTCCAAATCCGGGATGGATCCGAATGGTGGGCTAGTCAAAGACCTAAAAATGCCCTAAATGGCCTCTTTTCACACTACAAAGAAGTTAAACAAAAGCTCAAAGCAATGCTATAAAAATCCATGGATGCACCTCATTTTCTCAAGGAATTCAAAGTAATGTTATGTTGCCTATATTGTTTTAAGGACTCCATCCTTGACAAGAACACATTGGCACCATTTCATTGAGCAATCCACCTCTCCATTGAGTGGATTTGCAAAGAGTTCTTTCACCACTATTCTCATTTTCTTTGTTGTAAGGAGAGCAAGCTTATGAGGGTCCAAGAGTCTTCCCTTGCAGGAAGAAGGGACTCATAGTCCCCTTTCTTCTTGGTGCTTTGATTTCATCAATAAGATCAGCCTCTAACATTGGTGACATGGGTATTTTTGTTCTTTTGTCCCTATGCTTATGATTTTAATTTTTATTGCATCTATTAGTTTAATTCTTAGTTATAGTTTTGTTTTTCTTTCTCTAACTCTTTTCTGTACAGTTGTCTTGCTCAACAAACCCAACTGGGCATGCAAGCACCTCTTATTTGCTCACCAAGGTGACGAAAAAGGTGCAACAAACATCATATACCTTGGTTTGAGATGCAGAATCCATCTTCTCAACCTTCTGCAACTTAGCCAATAACTCGTCTTTGGCTCGTAGCATCTCTTGAAGCTCTTGCTTCTCCTCTTCAGCTACTTGCAAAAGTCTTCTCAATTCTGCATTGTCAGCTTGAATGTTGTCATTGATCTCTTGAAACTCTTGCATTCTTTCAGCGTGCTTTTCTCCTCTGCCCATCCTGCAAAGCAGTCACCTGCTCTGATACCACTTGATCTGTAAATGGATCGAGTACTACTCTCCCAAATGTTTACAATGTGAGGATCTTTAAATTGACTATGGCTTATACAGGTTTTATTGAGCGTATTAGTTCATTTATCATAATGCATTAAAACACATAAACATAAGTAAATGAACATAGAATAGATAAAAACACATGAAGGCAAATAAGAGAGAGACAAACGATGTTGATAACGGAGTTCACCCCTCCACCTCTAGGGCTACGTCTCCGGACTTGCTCCAACTAGAACGCAGATCTTCTATATTCCTTCTTCAAAGTGAGATCTTAAAGATCTCTTGCATTCAAGGACTATGGCTCTTCATTAGCTCAGCACTATGGCTTTCAATAGCTAAGCACTCTCTCCTTTCTTCCTCTCCTCTCAACATGGCTCACATAAGGAATATATATAGTTTTTCCTTACTCACTCTCCAACTAAGAGCATTAATTACAAGATCCACAATTGTAGGATCTGATTACAAAGAAGGAAAAACAAGATCCTTAAAAGTAGGATCTTCAACCATCTTAGGCTCAAAAATGGAAAAGTCTCAAAACTACCCAAAGACTTTCCAACCATGCCCTTGATTCTCTCAACCTACAATTGAGAAAAAATGGCAAAATGGTGTGAGGTGGTTTCTCACATGAAAACCAATTTCCATAATTAATAAATGACTAATATGTGAGACAAATTTTCTCTCACAAATATTAATCATTTTAATTACAAGTGAATAATAATAATGTATGAGTTATTAAAGATCATAAAATGCATGAGCACTTCATAAAAGCATTAATCAAACTAATATGAAAAATGCATGAAGTATTTTTCCCACAAATGCATAATTAAATGCGTGAGAAATAAAACTCAAGAAAGCATCATTTAAATCCACTTAAACACTTTTGTCACCACCTTGAAATCAACATGGCGCTAAGTTCTTTCATGTGCGAAGATCTATTCGGATCACAAAGGAATAATTTGGGACTGGTACCAATGTAAGACACTAATGTGCATCACATTCGGTGCAGAGCAGAAGAGTAATGCAATACAGAGGTATGCTAGACAAAGAACACCAGTAGAACACTTGGAAAAGTGCAGAATAATTTGGAAGATGATACCACCAGAAGAATGGCCTCATTACTTCATTCACACCCTGGAAGGAATTCCAGAAAACTGGTATGTAGACCAGGAACTACACAGAGGTACTGCAGAATGGACAGCATTACATCGAAATTTTATAGTCACTTTATCATTTGAACATGAGAACCCCAACATGGATTCAACACTCAAACAGATAAGAGGGGTAATATTTTTTTATGAACCAGAAGTTGAACTCATGACAGAGTATCAACAACAAAACAGACAGGCAGTCAAAGAACTATTGTCATGCTATCATGTGCAAGAACAAGCACCATATGAAGATGATTCGTGCAATGTTCACATTACATAATTTGAAGTTGAAAGAGAGGTGGAAGGTCCATCTCTATAATCCAAAGTTTTTGTTGCACCAATCAAGGTGAAGAAAGTCAACATTGGGACAACTGATAATACGAAAATGGCTAGCATTGGAGACTATTGGGATGAAAAAACAGTGGAACAAATAACAGATTTACTGCGTGAGTACAGTGACCTATTCCCAACAATGTTTTCATAAATGAAAGGCATAGTAGGAGAACTAGGAGAGATGAAGATCCCTCTCAAACTGGAGGCTAGATCTATCATACATAGACCATATAGACTAAACCCAATATATAAGCAGAAAGTGAAATCAGAAATTGATAGGATGTTGGTGTTGATATTATGGTAGCTTCGGGAGGTATGAACCTCTATTGTGACCTATGACGATATTAGAATATTCTGGAAGGAAGAAAAGAAGTAAAGGAAACCCTAGATAAGATGTCGACTGCAGAAATATAATTAATATGAATTAATTAGTACCCAGAAGGAGAAGTCAGCCCCAGTAAGTCTGCCAGACCACTATAAATACAGGACGCCGGTTCTCATTATTCACACTTCTCAGAATTGCAGAGAGTAGTTTCTGTGCACTGCAGTTGGCAGTTTTGTGCGCAAGTTTCTAGGGAAGGTGTTGCGCCAGTTTCTGGGTGGGACTATCTGATCAGCTTGGTTTCTATTCTTTCTTAGTGCATTAGCCTTGCTTGGCTTCTATTGATTGCTACCAGTATTCTTCTCTGTCAAGGTCAAGGTGCTCGAAGGGTGGCTTCAACCTATGGTTGGGTGACAAGGGTATTGTCAATGGTAAAACGAGCACAATCCTTCATATTCTAACAGGTTATGGGCCCACACCTCCTTCATTCATTCTAAATGCTAGAAAGAAGCATAGCCACTAGGGTATTGAGCTTGTTGAGTAACTTTCACTAGGGTTACTAGCAGGAGCAGCTTCCAAAGACATTGTCGCTAGGGTTACTAGCAAAATCAGTTGCAGAAACCCTAACCTCAAATCTGGCACCTTGCGATGGAGCATCTCGTTCAAAAATAAGATATTCATATGCACCCTAACTCAGCACACCTTTTGTCTCTCTCAAAATATAGAAATGACAAAGTTGAAGTTTTGGATCAAGGCATGACCAGTTACCAGTCAACCTAAGACATTAGTGAAACAATCAGTCTTTTACACTACTTAGCACTTACTGGAACGATTGAAGATGACATGTGGATAATCGATAGTGGAGCTTCTAGGAACATGATGGGAGATCAATCTAGACTCTCAAATCTAAATGAGAAGAAGACCGCGTACAAGGTAGAGCTTGGAGACAAAACCACTTACCCCGTGGAAGGATTTGGACAAGCCGCCATCAAAATGAAAACAGGTAATTATGTTCACCTAAGCAATGTTTTATATGTACCTAGTTTAGAAAATAATCTTGTATCGATATCTTGCCTAGAAGACAAGGGAAACAGAATAGATTTCGTGGATGGAAAAGTGTTATCATGGCATAAAGACTCTAGCATAGAGAATGCTAGGGCTATCGGAAGTCGTGAAGGAAATTTGTATAGACTACTGGAACAAAATGAAGAAGCTCTTGTACATGACGAAGTCAACCCTAATGAACTTTGGCATAGAAGGTACGCTCATATTAATTATCAAGCATTACCCTTTCTCAAAATAATGGTTGAAGGAATACTAGAGTTGCAGTCTACACACGAACGAATCTGCAAAGGATGTGCTTGTTCGACAACATAGGTATTCCAACAGAGGATGAACACCTTCAGTAACCACTCACATAACCATATCAAAGATCAACACACCGATGTTTTCACGTGGTAAAACCCCTACGGGGAAACATCCACGGCCCCAACCAACGCAGCCACTTGGAGCAATTTATTAATGCAAAGAAAAATATTACAGAGAGATTTTACAAGAGAGTTTCTCACAATCGATCATCGGTAAATGACCCTCCACGCTCTTTAAATAGAGATCATGGACCAATCGGGTGTTAATCCACGGATCAATGGTTGTTAAGATCGAGGAGAGTATGAACCGTCAGATCACTCTATGTTGAGAACATACCATGACCGTCGGATTTCCTAACTACAAATGCATACTAATTCATACTAAAGAAACACATTTTTACCTAATGACATATTAGACCAAGTAGATCTTAACTAACTCCTAAGTGTCTAAATATCCTAACATCCCCCCTTAAGAACAACTTGGGATAGGATTGAAGGATTTACAATAATGACACAATAGGAGAAGGAAGGAGGCAT